>LOEQ01001185.1:167514-177661 GCA_001685075.1 Bramus lutescens
CTCTGTGAGTTCGAGGCCAGCCTGATCTACAAGAGCTAGTTCCAGGACAGCTAGGGCTGTTACATAGAGAAACCCTGTCTCGAAAAACAAAACAAAACAAAACAACAACAACAACAACAAAGAGCTTCCTCTACAAACAGCAGCAGCAGTTGAGGGCTTGTTGTGTCGCTGGACACTTACGTGTGCTCCGTCAGCCTATCAACAAACTGAGTAAGTGGACTCTGAAGGATTCTGGGAAGCCACACTGACTTCATGGGTGTGCAGGCAGGAGTGACATTAAAACAGTGGTCCCGTGTGTTCGTGTGTGTGGTTTTATAAGAGTGTCTCACTACGCAATCCTCAGCAGCTTCAATCATGCTGGCCTCAATTTGAGCTGATTCTCCCGACTCTGCCTCCCAGATGCTCGTATCATCGTGCCTTCGAAACTCTTGGGACACAGTCAGATGCGATGGACCACACCTGTCTCAGCCATGAGGAAGAACAGGCCGGGAAGATTTCAGGTTCCAGCTCACAAGAGACTAACTAAAAACAAACAAACAAACAAATCTTTGATTAAGAAATTATAATAAGGGAACGGGGCGGCGGTGGCGCACGCCCTTAATCCCGGGACTTGGGAGGCAGAGGCGGGTGGACCTCAGTGAGTTAGAGGCCAGCCTGGTCCACAGAGTGAGTTCCAGGACAGCTAGGACTGGTACACAGAGAAACTTTGTCTAAAATCCCCCCCCCCCAAAAAAAGAAAAGAAAAAAGAAATTATAATAAGGGCTAGAAATGTAATTCAGTGGTCAAATACCCGGGTTCTATTTCTAGCAGGCACGTGCGTACACACACGTGTGTACACACACATACATACAAGAGAGAGAGACAGAAAGACAGACACAGAGACACACAGAGAGAAGCCCAAGTTCTTGCATTTCTAGCAGAGTGGTAAAAGCTGTATTTGTTTTTCTATTTCTAATTGTTATATTTTTATAACTGGGATTTGGCCCAAGCCTAAGGTGTCCGTGGAAACCCCGTGGGTGTTAGGGACTTGTGTAACCTCCAGCAAACACCTAGCCGTGTTGCGGTGCTCGGTCTCTTCCTCACCCCGAGGTGCCTGTCTGCTGAGTCACCTCCAGCCTGCCTTCCCTCTGGGGGACAGAGAAGGCTGCTCTGTAACAAAACCATGCTCTGTACTGGCAAAGCCTGACCATTCTGGAGGCTCTGCTGAAGACTGGGCTCTTCTTGGCCTGGTACTCAGCAGAATCGAAAGGGTCACAGGCCACAAAATACATTGTCTCTCCTTAGTTATCTAACTTCTGAGGAATAGGACCCACATGGACAGCTGCGTCGCATGTATGGAAGGCCGTCGGAGCACACGGGGCTCGTTTACCTTGCTGGCCGGCCGATAGCCTGGGAGTGGGCTCCGCACTCCTGCCCATCCTGTTTCTGTCTGCAAGTCACCTTCGGTGGGGTCTCTCTGTTGTGCCTTGCTTGCCTCACTTACAGTGTGGAGGACAGCACTGCCCAACGCAAGACGCTGGACGGGTAAACAGGCCCCTTGTTCACCAAGCAAAGGCTTCTCACTGTGTTCCCTGTACTTATGTGTTCAGTAAGAGAGCTCCTTTAAACCCTCCACACACTGGGTCTCACAGCCAGGGCAAGGTTAATTCATGAAGACTGAGATGCTTAGTGGAACTGCAACATTAAAAAGACCCCTTTGCGAAACTGGGCTTTTATCATCACCGCCATTGAAAGCAACACTGGACTCGTAGAGGAAAGAAGCTCTGTTGGATGGAGGGGCAGGTTAGGGACAGGTCCCCTGCAAAGGTTTTTCCTACTCTCCCGGCCCCCACCCCAGTGTTCCCTCATTCTCAGCCTTCTTTCCTGCCTCCCCACCCTCCCCTGACGCCCTGCTCTCTGATGACAAACCTTCAAGATAACATACCACAAAAATCACAGTGATGAAATCAGGCGACAGGGCCGAGCCAGAGACCTAGTGCTTCGGACTGAACCCTGAGAGGAATCTCTGGACAGTCACCTCATTGGCTGGAGGATCAGAGGGGGTCATGCGCGACCTTTATCCAGGTGTGGCACTTTTAACAGATAACTAGACCAGGCGAAACTGAGAGTTGAGGTGTTTTGCCAAGAGGGTGGAGGGGCGGTGATGTCCTTCCTGCTCCCCAGCTGCCTCCACCCAGGCTGAGATCTTATCAGCAGAGGTGCAGAGACTCCATAGAAATGGAATCTTCCAGAGCTTTTATCTCACTCTTTCCACTTCTTTTAGAAGCAGACCAAGCTGCTTTCAAGTTTAAACAATACAGATAATCCCATCAGAAAAGAGCCATAATTCCCCACCCTCAGCTGCCCCCAGAGAAGAAACAAGAGCAGAACCAACTGAAATTCTCAAGACTTTGCTCAAGTGTGATGAGTCTACTTGGGAGCTTTCTCTGCCATCCGGGGTCATTGTGGTAGGCTAACAATGATGGCGACCTTTCTCCCAGCTTCTGCTTGCCCTCCGCACTGGGCCCCTATAAAGCCAGGTTTCTCAGCATGCATTGCCTCTCCAAGGCTCAATGCTATTGAGTGAGTGGGTGAGCTATGTTGGCACACTCCTGTAATCTTAGCATTGGGGAAGCTGAGGCAGGAGGATCACTGAGAGTCTGAGGCCAACCAAGCTACATATCTCTATCCTGTCTCAAATTGCCCCCCCCTGTTTCCCCACCCCACCCATACACACTCACTGTGTATGGAAGCATACAAATTTTCTTTCTGTGGGTAATCTGGAAGAAAATAGCACCTCCAGTTATTATAAATAAGCCCAGTTCCCCCCATAGATAAAGTGAGTTAGTTCAGTTGGTAGGAATCTTGGGGTTGCCTACCAGGAAGAGGGCCGCGACCTTCCAAGACAGACTTCATCAAGGCCAACTGGTCCCTCCACTCTGGTCAGTCTCAGACCATCTTTCCTTCTCTCTCTCTCTCTCTCTCTCTCTCTCTCTTTCTTTTCTTAAATTTTATTTGCATTTGTGTTTTGCCATTGGTGTCAGGCCCCTGGAACTGGAGTTGCAGACAGTTGTGAACTGCCATGTGGGTGGTGGGAATTGAACCTGGATCCCTTGGAAGAGCAGTCAGTGCTCTTAACCACCAAGCCATCTCTCCAGCCCCCAGACCAGCTTTCTTCCCAAACCAAGAGACAGCACATGGCCTCACTTTTCACCTCAGAGACTGGGTAAAAATGGCCCTCTCCACCTTTTCAGAAGGACCAGGGAAACTAGAGTCCCTTTCAGCCTCTGGGGGCTGGACATCTAAGCTAACTCAGTATGTTCTTGGGAAGGGGACATAGAGACCCTCAGAATGCAGAGGGTAGGGTGGCTCAGTGGCACAGCTTGCCTGTCCTTGGGCCTCTGTCCGCATGTGGCCACTCACTCCAGCACTTCCTTTTTGACTCTGAGTCCTCCTCTAGCTGTGGCAAACCATTTACTTTAAGAGTGCCCTAAGATGGAAAAACAGCAGCCAGATAGCACACTCAGCCCTTTCCTGGCATTTTTTGGTTCAGATAAGGTCAGGCAGCAAACCAGTCATCCCTGAGGTGAGATCCAGGCAGCTCAGGGAGGGCCCTACTCCAAAATAGATCCCGTGCAAACACCTGAACTACTGGTGACCAACTCATCCCTTACTTGACTGACAAATATTTACCTAATACACCCCAGACATCCCTTCCATTACATAGAAAGCGTGCCTGGTCTCAGGATGAGCAAAATGTTGGTAGCTGAGTAGAGCATCATGGTGCATACTGGTAAGCCCAACATTTGCAAGGCAGAGGCAGGACGTTCACTATAATTTTGAGGCCAACTTGAACTACATAGTGAAGTACCAGGCCAGCCAGGTCTACACTTGGGGATCCTGTCTTTAAAAAAAATTATTCCATGAATGTAATTTACAGTCTTGTTTTGAAGATGACATTGTCGTTGGGGGCTGGAGAGATGGCTCATCTGTAAAGAGTACTGGCTGCTCTTCCAGAGGTCCTGAGTTCAATTCCCAGCACCCACATGGTAGCTCACAACCATCTACTTGGATCTGCAGGTCTACATGCAGAGCCCTCTGACAGGGCTCATGTAACCCAGACTGACCTCAGACTAGCTCTGTGGGTGAGACTGCCTCCCAGGTGCTGTGACAACAGGCACACACAACCATGGCTGGCTTCCAGCTTTCCTTTAAAGACGTCTTAGAGACACCCTTTCGGGAGTTTTCATGATTTTCCTTGCCTTTCTGTCTACTCCAGGAAGGCTTTCAGACCGGAGCTGAGCCCACCTTTGGCGAGTCCCTGACCTTTGTGAGCCTGACTGTCAAACGCCGGAGAGGAGGCTTGAAGAGTCCTGTGACTGTTGACGCCTGGGGGGCAGCAGATGTTGAAAGGGCAGGTGGGGGTTCAGGAATGGAGGCGCCCAGAGACACGTAGCTTCTTTCACAATCTGGCCTGGGGCTGATCCTGTGATTGGGCGTCTCAGCCAAGAATGTCCCCAGAATCCCAAGTCACTTTTAGACACCGTTTCCCTGTCCTGTGTTCAATATCGTTGGATAAAGTGGGTTTGCGAGTAGAGAACAGCAGGCTCCTGGGCCCGTTCTGCTGCAGGGTGTGAGAAAAGGGAAAAGGGGTGAATCTTCTCTTTGTCTTTTTGCTTTAGTTTTTCTTGAATCTATGGCTGGGTGTGGTGGTCCATTTTTTTTTTTTATCCCAGCACTCTGGAGGCAAAAGCAGGAGGATCTCTGTGAGTTCAAGGCTAGTCTGTTCTACTGCGTGAGTTCCAGGACTGCCAAGGCTACACAGGGAAACCCCGCCTTAAAAAATAGTCACAAAGGAAAACTTGCTGAGTTCCTTTCTCCGTGCATTATAATCAAAACTCAAACAAAATGAGACAAGCTTCATGGAAATCTTCAATGCCTTTGGTTTTATCTTTCCCCAACATTTTTGTGACAGGAAAAAGAATGGTTGGTATATCTTCCCATGTGACCGCATAAAAGAGACAGACACCTTTATGTCTATTGCAATAATATTTTTTTCTTATTTTTTGAAACCATGTCTTGCTATGTATTCTAGGCTGGCCTGGGCTTACTGTGTATCCCAGGTTGTATTTGTAATTTTACTGCTTCAACCTTTCTAAATGGTGAGCTTACAGGAGTACAGAGTGAGCCTCTGCACCTAGCCAATAACTTTTTAACTTTTGTAAGGGATGCCTCGTAGCCCCATTTTTATGAAAGCAAAAATTCCCACAAAAAATAAAAACCAAGAATAACAAAAAAAGCCAAACAAATATAAAAGCTGTGCCCATAAGGAATAAATAATCTCTGAAGGTTATACTGACAGCAAGTGCTGTGGGCTCATCAATCCTCAGTTTAGTCAACCGCAGATGGAAAGGGTTCGTGAGAAAAGGCTTCTACATCAAGTACATACTAAGGTTTTGCTTGTTACGACCCCTATGCAGTATAGAGCAACAAGTTGGACAGTATTTATAGTCTATTAGGCTATGGTGTACCTGAGATCCCTGCACTTAAGTCACTGAAGAAGGACCTAGGGCTTAAGCCTAGACGAGTTACATTAGAGACCCTGCCTCTAAAAGAATTAGTAAAAGGTGTGTGTGTGGCTTAGTTGATAGACTGCTTACTTACCTAAAGCATGAAGCCTTGAGTTTGACCTGAGCACGACAGAAACTGGCATTGTAGTGCACACCTGTAATCTTGGCATTTAGAAGGCGAAGGCAGGACGATCAGAAGTTTAAGGTCATCTTCAACTACTTAGTAAGTCTGAGACCCACCTAGATCATATGGGCCCTACCACAAAAATCAAATAAATAGCCTGTTGTGGTGGTGTTCATCTCCCAGCACTTAGGAGGCAATGGAAGGGAGGGAGAGAGGGAGGACCAATTGCTGACAGTTGGATCAGCCAGCGTTTCTAATTGGCCTGCAGGATAGATTGCCTTGTTCTTTGAAGCTGTGGCAGAGGATTCTCCCATTGGGGGGTGCAAGGGCCTGACAAGAGACTTCAAAATGTGTAGAATCGGAACTCAAATCCCAGCTCCACCCGTTTGTCAGCTGTGTGAGCTTTAGCTCACGCCCTTCCTAAATTTCTTTTTTGTCTTATCTACAAGAGTGGGACTAATTCTAAAGTTCTGGGGCTGTTGACTATCTCACAGGAGACTGTGAATGCCAAGGGCCGGGTGCCATGTCCTCTCATTGAGGAGTCCTCTTCTTTCCAGCAGGAGGATCATCATTTGGCAGATGGAGATGCTGAGATCACCCACTCACTCATTCCTTCAACAACTGCTCATTGACCTGTGTGTCACAGGTGTGGTGTTGAGACCCATGCCTGGAGAGTAGAGCAGACCAAATAAATAAGAGAACCACGTGTGAGTTATGATAGGTGTCCTGGGAAAAAAGTGTTTGTGACTGCCAGACCATGAATGTGACTGCTGACCCTAATCTAATCTGCAGCACCAACACACTTCCATCCCAACACTCAGGAGGGGAAACAAGAGTACCGGATATTCCAATCCATCCTCAGCTACCTGGTGAGTTCAAGACCAGCCCAGATTGTTGCAAATACACAAAATCCTCCTGAGAAGGCCCGTGGTGAAAAATGCCTGTAATCCTAGCAATCAGAAGGTCAAGGCTATGTGACCTTTAGATAAATGGTTTTATTTTCCACTATTATGTTTACAATAGGATTAATACCCAGTGGCAGAGATGCTAGCTACATTATTCAAAACAGGAGCCAGAAAACTAGACAAAGCTTGGCAGTGGTGGTACATGCCTTAGCACAGAGGCAGGTGGATCTCTGTGAGTTTGAGGTCAGCCTGGTCTACAGAGTGAGTTCTGAGACAGGTACCAAAGCTACAGAGAAACACCAACTGGCCAACTCTCAGCTGAAATACTTGGCTTTAGATCTCACATGTCTTTTTTCATTTTGCAATATTAGCATTTACATGTCTCGCATACAGGCTCTAAGACTAGAGATAAAACTCATTTATGTCCCATACATATCTCACATGTGCAGTACACAGGGAATTTTCTAGGAGTACAATAATTTTGTGAATGAGGCAATGTTCCGTGTGGAATTTTCCATCTGTGTCATCATTTTGGCACTCAAAGTGTTTTGGATTTTCTAGCATTTCAGAGTTTGGAACATGCACACCACTATGATATACATATAGTTCAGCTCTCAATCCCCTCTTCCAGGTTAAAAAAAGGGGGGGAGATTAATTTAAAAAAAAAGAAACTTTGGTTGGAAGGAGTCTTTAAGTTAATGCCTAATGGGTCATCAGATGGCTTGGGGGACACAGTGCTTACTGTGAAAGCATAGGACCACCAGCACTCTTCATCCCAGCACTCAGGAGGCAGAAACAGGATCCTCATGGCAAACTGGACAGCTAGGCTAGCAGGAATTGATAAGTTCTGAATTCAACAACAGATCCTGCCTCAGAAAACAGCGGGAAGAACCACTAAGAAAGACCCCCCTCATATTTCCAGGCCTCTGAGCTCTCATTTGTGTACAGGTGCGTGTGCACACACACAACCACACACACAGGTGCATGCACACCTATACACATGCCAATACACATATACACAAACAAAAAAGAAAGAGGAAGAGAAAGGGAGAAAGAAAGAACAACTCTACTCAAGGCCATAGTGTGATGTACTTAAGACCAGGCCAGCATGGCTGTGAACCCTGGTGGACCAGGGACTTTCTTAGGAATCACAGCTTGACAGAGGTTGATATTCAGATAGGGGAAGGTATGGTTCTCAATAGCTTTCCTTGAGAACAGTTTCGAAACAGAAGTTTTGTTTTCCTATGATGCTACTAAGAAGTAGTTCAACATTTTTCTGTAACATTCCCCAAGGCAGATAGACCCAGGGGAGCTCAAGGCATGGGCAACCAAACAGTGCTGATATCTGCCTTCATCTCCTTTTTGTGGGTGACTGAAAAGTTTTAAACACACAGAAATACAACATTCTGTTGCCAAACACTGATCTCAGCTCAAGACTAGCAAGTTTTCACTTTGCTTAGATCTTTGTTTAAAAAGTTCTGAGGGATTAGGAACCATTGGTGCCCCTTTGCATTACTTCTTCAGTCCATTTTTCTCACACCAGAATTAATTACCACACCAAAGTTGTAAATATACTTTCTATCCATGTGCTTAATTTTTATTTATATGTGCAATTCGAAAATAAAAATGCAGAGTCAATGCGATGTTTCAGCAGATGACCGGAGTCCAGTCTCTGAGACCCACAGGTGGAAGGAGAGCTCCTTCCATGGTGTGCAGAAGACCTTCCTGTACCAAAGAGGCTGGGAAGCAGAGGTGAGGGCTCTGTCTAGGCACAAGCTCAACTTCTCCATGTCCAATGCATTGTAGAGCTGTCAGTTGGTGGCAGCAACAGCCTGGATTGTTTGGGGTTTCCCATGGAACCCCTTTGGCCAGCAACTCGATTAGATGTAATCAAACCCGGGTACTGGAAGCTTCAGTGGGTGACAAGAGATGGCCATTGGGGCTCTGCCCCTTGCTATTTATCACTTTCATTTGGAGTGCCTTCTTATGTGTATATATTTTAGGAAGCTCCTACTTTATCAGTTTCCCATACTACCTCTCAAATGACCTTTAATTTTAACTGTCTTTCTTCATGCTCCCCTTCTCTTCCCTTCCCTTTCCTTCCCTTCCCTTCCTTCCCCTCCCCTCCCCTCCCCTCTCCTCCCCTTCCCTTCTCTACTTGAACCTCTTATTCTGCTATCTGTTCTACCTATAACTATCTATTCTATTTTCCTTTTCTAGGGAAATCTGTCTGTCCTCTGCTAGTCCCTTATTCTATAACTAACCTCTCTGGGTCTATGGATTGTAGCTTGGCTATCATTGTCTTAACAGCTAATATCTATATATAAGCAAATACTTTCTGGGTCTGGGTATCTCAGGATGATTTTTTTCTAGTTCCATCCATTTACCTGAGAGTTTCATGATCATGATTTCTTTCTTCTTCTTCTTCTCCTCCTCTCCTTCTCCTTCTTCTTCGCTGAGTAATACTCAATTGTGTAAATGTACCACATTTTCTTTATCCATTCTCCTGTTGAGGGACATCTAGGCTGTTTCCAATTTCTGGCCATTTTGAATAGAGCAGCAATGAACATGACTGAACAAGTGTCTCTGTGGCAGGATGAAGCATCCTTTGGGTATATGCCCAAAAGTGGTAGAGCTGGATCTTTTCTTCATTTTACTTGGATTAATTTATTATATATACACTGTTTTCTTCCATGTATGCTTGCACACCAGAAGAAGGCACCAGATCTCATTACACTCAGTACAGATGGTTGTGAGCCACCAGGTGGTTGCTGAGAATTGAACCCAGGACCTCTGGAAGAGCAGCCAGTGCTCTTAACCTCTGAACCGTCTCTCCACCCCCAAGATGACTCTTTTATTTATTTATTTATTTATTTGTTTGTTTGTTTGTTTGTTTGTTTATAGGCAGGGTTTCTCTGTAGCTTTGGAACCTGTCCTGGTACTCTTTCTGTAGACCAGGCTGGCCTTGAAGTCACAGAGATCCCCCTCAGCCTTCCAAGTGCTGGGATTAAAGGTGTGTCCAACTGCCACTCAAACTAGATCATGACGTAGACTTATTCCCAGCTTCCTGAGGAAACACCACACTGGTTTCCATAGAGACTGTATAAGTTCGCATTTCTTCCAGCCATGTAATGTATGAATGCTCCCCTTACACCACATTTTCACCAGCATGAGCTTCACTTGCTCTATTGATCTTGGCCATTCTGACAGGTGTAAGATGGAATCTCACAGTAGTTTTAATTTGGTTTTCCCTGATGGCCAAGGATGTTGAACATTGCTTTAAGTGTTTCTAGCCCATTTGAGTTTCCTCTTTGAGAATTTTCTGTTTAGATCTGTATCCCATTTTTTTAATTGGGTTGTTTCTTGATATCTGCTTTTTTCTTTTCTTTTCTTTTCTTTTCTTTTCTTTTTTTTGTTTTTCGAGACAGGGTTTCTCTGTAGCTTTGGAGCCTGTCCTGTCCTGGAACTAGCTCTTGTATTGTAGACTTGTAGACCAGGCTGGCCGCAAACTCACAAAGATCTGCCTGCCTCTGCCTCCTGAATGCTGGGATTAAAGGCATGCGCCACC
>LOEQ01001185.1:193514-204720 GCA_001685075.1 Bramus lutescens
TGGTCCTCACTTCCCATTCTCCTCCTCTGGTCCTCACTTCCCATTCTCCTCCTCTGGTCCTCACTTCCCATTCTCCTCCTCAGGACACATATTCAATTATACTCTTTCCTCTCCCTTCCTAACCCTTAAGGCCTCTTTTTCTCCTCTCTCATGGTCTCCTTTCTAGTTTCATGACCTATGTCCACACACAACCCTCACACATATGTACACAATATAAAAATTAACATCTACAGTCTATGTATGAAAATATGCAGTATTTGTCTGGATTATTTTGTTTAACATAATAATTTACCATTCCATTCATTTTCCAGAAAATATGATTGCATTTTTAATGCCTCAAGCAGTACAGTATTTATGTGTACATGTTGTATGCATGGGTGTGTATGTCTGTGTTTGGGTGTGCTCGCCTATACATGCGCCTGTGAAAAACCTACTTCCGGTGTCTCCCTCGACCACCCTCCACCTTGTTCTTTTGGGACAGGGCTCTCACTGAACCCGGAACTCGGTATTTCTGATGGCCTGGCTGACAACAAACACCTGTCTCACCCCCCCCAGCAACGGGGTGTTATGGGGGCGCCGCACCAAATCCTGCTCTTATATGGATGCCAGGGGTCCAAAATTGGTCCT
Source organism: Bramus lutescens (assembly GCA_001685075.1). Classification (NCBI taxonomy): domain Eukaryota; kingdom Metazoa; phylum Chordata; class Mammalia; order Rodentia; family Cricetidae; genus Bramus; species Bramus lutescens. The sequence continues at coordinate 194,142 of LOEQ01001185.1, forward strand.
TGTTGTACCTCTTTATCCATGGAGTCACTACCCTCCCGACCTCTAAGGAATATTTCTTGAAGAACAGTTGACATGAACCAGTGATCATCACCTCATTTCCACAGCCTGGATAATTCTAGAATCCCCTGCTTTCTCCTGGCATTTATCATTTTTGGTTTATTTCTAGTAAAATGATCTGACAGCATAAGATGATGTCACAGTTTATGCTTCTGTTTGCTGAAGTTTAGAAAGTTGTACACAGACAAAGAAGACCCCTCCTTCCACATTGGAGAAAAGTGAGTCTTCTCACTGCCACACCACAGGGCAGTGTTCCAAAGTGAGCAGGTGTGGCAGGGAATGACAGGCAAGCTAAAATTAGCCTGCTGTCAATTTGAATTTCATTTAATTAACGCGGCCTTCTTCTAGTATTAGCTAAGTCTTTAGGAAGCAGTCGCTAGAAGAGAATTTGTCTCTCTTGGGATGCAGTCTATATGAGAAATAGAAAAGACAAATTGGATATCAAATCAACTGATAGTGGGGATTTTGTTTGAGGACTTCACTTATTTGCAGCCCTCCCTCCNCCTCCCTCCCTCCCTTCCTTCTAGCACTACTGACTATGTAATGGCTATTCTCCATCTCTTCAAAGGCTCTACTTCTACCCCATTGCTGTCAGACCCTTTCCGCGTGAGCCACCATACCGTGCTTACTGAGAATGGGGATGAACACACTGTTTGGTGACAGCTGGCCTACACTTACCAACGGAGCTACAGCTTAGCTTTTCTCTTTCTCTCCCCTCTTTTGTTTCTTTTTCATTTTCTGATCTTCCTCCTCCTCCTTTATTTTATTTTAATATTTATCTATTTATTTTGGTTTTTCGAGACAGGGTTTCTCTGTTATAACAGCCCTGGCTTTACTGGAACTAACTCTGTAGACTAGGCTGGCCTCAAACTCAGAGATCCTCCTGCCTCTGCCTCCTAAGCGCTGGGATTAAAAGTCACCCAACCCTCCTCTCCCTTTAAAGACAAGGGTTTCATAAAGTTCTGGTGGGCCGTGACCTTACTGCTTAGCTGAGGATGACCTTAAACTCTTGATCCTCATATCTTTACCTCCAAGTGTCAGATCATAGCCCTGTGCACCTGATCCACCTTTACTTCTATGTCTGAGACAGATTCTCACAGCTGGCCTGGATCTTGTGGCTATTCTCCTGTCTCAGTCCCCAAAGCAGTGCCACTACATATGCGAGCTGCCAGGCCTGGGTCAGCTCTTTATTTTCTGTATCACTTTTCTCTCAGAGCACAGATTCCCGCCAAGATTCCAAAGCCCTGAGAGGAGGCGGAAAGCTCCGAGGAAGACTTGGGCCCATAGAAACATAGGTGCAGTCCACCACAGCCTCACTGTGAGCAGGAAGGAGCTGCTGGGGTTCCTAGTCTGCATCCTGCACATATATCTAAATCTAGTCGCCTTCAATTCTAGCCAAACACTTACTTATAAAAACATTCTATAGATGATCGATGCTGATGCGTAAAAAGAAGAAACCATAAAAACAACCCAGAACAAAAATCCCTGACGAGGGCTCATGTGCGTGCGTGCATGCGTGCGTCTGTGTGTGTGTGTGTGTGTGTGTGTTTGCGCGTGTGTTTGTGTGTGCGCATGCATGTGTGTGCCTGTGTATCACTGAGGATTAAATAGGACCTTGTCCATTCAACAAACACGTGCTTTTGGAAGAGTATCTCTTGAGTCACTATTGTTCACAGATCTTTAATCATTTACTGCTTAGAAAAGACATTTAAAATAGGTGGTGGTGGTGCATGCTTTTAATCCCAGCATTTGAGGGGCAGAGGCATGTGGATCTCTGTGAGTTTGAAGCCAGCCTGATCTACATAGTGAGTTTCAGGACAGCCAGGGCTACATAGAGAAACCCTGTCTCACTCTCCACCAAAAGATATTTAATGCTAGTACCACTTAGTATCCCCATGTCACAGGCAGGAAGAAGGCTCATGAAGGCTAATTAACTTCTTCAAGGCAACTCAGTCAATAAAGATTCATTCTGCTCACAAGAAAACTCATATTCTTTGCACGATTCACTGTTGTGTATCATATCCAAAGGGGAGGCAGATCCATTGCCTACTGTTCTGGGGTTCCAGCCTGCATAAAGTAAATACAGGAACATATGTTTAGGGCCTAAGGGAGGAGGCTAAGTGCCTTGAGGAAGGAGAAAGGCTTAGAAGCACAGCCCTGTTGGGGAGGGCCCTGGGAGCAGGTGCAGTGTTGAGCTAGAGCATAGAAGTGAAGGCGACCTGTTCAGGAAAACATGTGTGTTCCTCCACGACTGAGTAGAAAGGAGTCCTCTACTGCAGCCCTAGAAAAATTCAGGGTGTGTTCAGAGCCCAGAAAGTACCTCAGGGCAACAAAGAAGCCTTCAGAAGACTTGAGGGTGCAAAACAAACAGTCAAGGCCATATGGGTGATGTGGTCTCAGCACAGGCAGAGGTGAGGTCAAATGTCTGGCTAGGAAGACCCTGCTAGAAGCCAAGTGACCCAGAGAGTGTGAATCCCAGGAGAGAGACAAGAAGGAGGGACTCTGGCAAAAAGAAGAAAGAGGAAGGGTGTCTCGGATTTGGGGACAATCTAAAGAGAAGGAAAGCATGTTTCCTGGGGGTAGGAAACACTTGATCTGGGGTCTGGTGGCCTCAAAATGTGCAGTTTCAGGTGACAAGAAGTGGGAAGAAAGCAGAAGGGACGAGTCCCTGGGTAATCTGTGAAGGCCTGGCCAGCCTTGGGGGCAGGTTAGTGAGGTGTTGCCTGAGCTTCGGGATCCCATGGAGGCGTTCTGCCCCAGTGGTCTCCTGGAAAAGGTTAACTGCCCTGACACCGCCTGACGACTCTCCCGAGAGAAGTGTGAAAAAGGATTTGGACTCTTATCCACTTAGTAAAGAACAATGACACTAGCTGGCTAAACAGCCACCAAGTTCCCCGAGAAGAGAATGGTTGCCATTCTGAAAGACTGACGAGCTTTTCCTGTGGACCAGAGGGTTGTAGCTGAGGTCAGTTGTAGTCATGGTAGGCTTCCTCCTTAATGTTTATTTTTCTTCTGGTTATATTTCAGACAATTAACAGTGGCTAATGACTCAGCCTTCAAGTAATTACCACCAGCGATGAGTGACTTCTGGAGGAATGTGTCTCTCACACAGAGGCTGTGAAAGCGAAGGGAATTTATGGCAACAGGAAGCTCCTCCAGGCTACAACCACATTATCAGACTTTAATTCCCCTTTATATCTCTATTTGTGGCTTGGGAAAAAATGATGATGATAATTAAGTACCTTCTAATGCTCAAGTAGTCTCTTCCTTCAATCTCCCTATTTCCCTCCACTATACTAGGGCACCAGGGGAAGCTGAGAGTGACAGGCGGTGACATTCCCTGTCCTGCTTGGCCTTGAGATGTTTCTTCTCTCCTAGGTGTGAAAGTCTTTTAGTGAAAGTTTCATCTCAGCTTTGTAAATAATTAATCCCCCGTTTCTTCGAAAAGCCTGGCCATGCAAGCAATAACAGACCATAAAACACTCCCTAATTGAGCAAGGGTTCGTTCTTGTCGCAGGCTCAGGCCCAGTGGAATGTGCTGAAGTCACATTCCAGCACCTTCCAGCCAGGGCGCCAAAGGGGATGAATGGGATTGCATCTGTGCTGCTGTCCTAAAGCAGGAGGGAGACCCGGAGAGGCCTGGAGACACTTGTGGGAAGCAAAGGTGGGAGACCCCGGAAGGCAGCTGGTCTGCAAGGGGAAAGCAGCTCAGGAGGAAGCAATGGACAGACAGAGTGCCATGTCCACTCATAGCAGAAGAGTGGACGCCTCATGGAGGGATGAAGAGCTACCTTGAGACAGACATTCTTCAGGAGTCCCGTCAGCCTCCCACCCGACACAAGGCAGTTGGAAATAAAAACCTGACTATAGCTGGCGTCAAATCACAATGCCCTTTCTCAGCCTCCCAAATGCTGTACCGCAGCTCATGTACGTGCTCCAGTGGGTGACTGAATGAAGATGTCTTCATCATCTTACTGGGTTAGTAAACTCTTAAAAACACAAGTAGAGTTTATAAAGAATGAGCACGCGCACACACACACACACACACACATACGCACACACACTCACATCCTGATAAACAAAAGCAGCAAACCGTACAAAACACAAACCTTTAAATGGTCTATGTTGTTCATTTTTTCTTAAGACAAAATCTCTGAGTATAGTTGGGCCGTAGAGGCACACGCCTTTAATCCTAGCACTTGGGAGGCAGAGGCAGGTGGGTATCTGTGTGTTTGAGGCCAGCCTGGTCTACAGAGCTAGTTTCAGCACAGCCAGGGCTACAAAGAAACTATTTCTTGAAAAACCAAAACAAAAAACAAACAAATGAATAAATAAATAAAAATCTCTTCATACATTACCAGGGTGACCTTAAACTCATTGTGTTGCCCAGGCTAGTCTCCGAACTTGAAATCCTCCTGCCTCAGCCATGAGTGTTGTGATTACAGGTAAACAACATTACAACCACCTGTGATGAACTCTTTAGTTTATCATTTACTCAGATTGTGGGGTTGGTTTTGAAAATTAACTCACATCTATGCCCCAAAGTCCCCAAACCTGCTTTTCATTTTCTCTTCTCCCCTCCCACCCCTCTCCTCTCTCTCATGAGACAGAATCTTAGGTAGCCCAGTCTGACTTTGAACTCATGTAGCTAAGGCTAACCCTGAACTCCTGATGGCCTTGCATACCTTTCCTACATGCTTGGATTACAAGTTAATTCGTCTCACTTGGCTTGCTCTGTTCTCTTTTCTCTTTCTTCTCCTTTTCCCCTCGCCTCTGTTCTCTCTCAATCCTCTTCTTTTTTGTTTTTTGTTTACTTGCTTTGTTTTGCTTCTTGAGACAGGGTTTCTCTGTGTAACAGTCCTAGCTGTCCTGTAATTAGCTCCTGTAGATCAGGCTGGCCTTGACCCCCACAGAGATCCTCCTGCCTCTGCCCCCCCAGTGCCGGGATTAAAGGCGTGCACCACCACCGCCCAGCTTCAATCCTCTTTATTTGCAGACAGTACCTTGCTATATAGCCTAGGCTGTCTTCACATTTAGCCTCCTGAATGGTGAGTTAGTGTGTGCGTGCCTCTGGCCTTCAATATTTTTTCTTAAGAACTTTATTTAGTAAGGTGCTGCAGCTTACTTTCTTACTCACAGGCTTGCTTTGACTTGTACTGGGTAGAGGGGTCAAAGCAGGGCTCTGGGCACTGTGCCACCCCAGCCCCATTGCTCAGTTGCTTTACATTACTTTTCGTGGTTCTGTAGTTAGTTCTATGCCCCAGCTTGAAGATGTTTCCTTCGTCCAGTAAGACCTTTCTTCTTCCTTGCACTTAAGCCTCATTCCTACCTCAAGTCTTAGGCAACACTGACTGCCCTTCTGTCTGTGGATTTGGCCATGCTGTATGCTTCACACAGAAGGAATTCACAATATGTGATCCTTTAGAGTTGGCCTCTTGCGATTTGCACACCTTTGTTTTGCCTTTTTATTTTGATTTTTTGTTTATTTGTTTGAGTCAGGCTCTTGCTATGTAGCTTAGGCCAATCCTCTTTCCTCAGCCTCTTGAGTGTTTAGATTACAGGTTTGTGTCCCTAACTGGCTTTACATTTGTATGGGTTTAGCCTTGACCCCAGTCGCAAGGATCAATATTTCATGCTTTCCCAAAGTCTCTCTGTGGTTCAGACTGTCCAGGAGCATGCTTTGGAGCTGATCCTGCTGACTCAGCTCCCCAGTGTTGGTTATGTGCGAACCACCACGCTCGCTATGACTTCATTCCTCCAGTGCTAGCAGTGATGCAGCTCATAACCACACCACCTTCCACTTTTTGGCAGATGATGGGCACTTAGTCCCATGTTTCAGTCATTATGAGCAATGCTGCCGTGAACATTCTGTGTGAACGGGTGTGCATTTTCCTTTCCCCCCAACTGACACGGTAAACTCATAACATTTTGAGACATGTTTTGCAAAGTGGCTGTACCATTTTACTAATAACATACGAAGGTGCAAAAATGTATGTACCTTTCTCCACATCTTTGGTGTTGTATTATGATCTGATGCTTAAAATTAGAGCCAGGATACTGGGTGTGAAGTGGCAGTGTTTTTGTATGTGTTTGTGCACATGTGTGTGTGTGCTTGTAGTTTATTTTATTTTTGTGTGTATGAGTGTTTTGCCTGCATTGTATATCTGTATACCACATGTGTGACTGGCACCTCAGGAAGATATAAGAGGGCATTGTGTCCCTGGAACACAATGGCTTTGAGCCGCCATGTGAGTCACATACTCCTTGAGATTGTAAGTAGGACGTGTGGTTCTCCTTTTCTCTTCAATGTACAATTGCCACACGTTTGTCTAATGAATTTATTTGTAATTTCCTGTTGGCATGTCATGTTCCTCCCTTGGTCAATCACTCCACGCTGTGTGTTTTCCACTGCTACTTCTTTGATGCTGGCATGTAGTGTAAACTTTACTTGATGAATGAATGAAACACAGGACTAATAAATCAGTTGCCCAAACAAAATCACCCCTGTAGGTAGCTGGGAGTGGCACAGAAGTTTGGAGCGGCGCCAGCACTGATGAACACAGAACTAGGGGTGAGGGCTCCCTCTGGGCGTTCGTTGCTTCTCCCTCTGGGACTCTCTTATCTGGCTGTACAACCGTAAAGGAATGAAGGTGTCTCTTGGCATCCCCCAGAGTAGCTTGGAAAAGAATTTCTTAAAGTAGTTAAGGACAGTTATGTTCTTGTTTTGTCTAAAAGCCAGAGCCTTCTTACGAACTCAGGCTGCCTGGAATTCAAGATCCTCTGCCTTAGTTTCTCAGTACAGGCAGGCTTCACAATGACCACTTTTTTTTTTTTTAGTTTGTTTGCTTGTTGTTTTGTTTTAAGTTTGAGGAGGGTCTTCCTATGCTGTTCAGGCTAGCCTCATGATCTTCCTGCTTCAACCACCCAAGTGAGGAATTTCACTGTGTCCACAAAGGTATCTTTGTCACACAAGCAGATACCCCCTAGAGCCCTAAATAGGTATTAGAAGCCCACTTCAGCTTCCCTTTATAGCTTATCAATGGTTTTGAGGGAGTCCCCGAACAACAAGTAATTACTATTTCTCAGCCAGGTCCAGTGGTGCATCTGTATTCCTTGCTGAGGGAGGCTGAGGCAAAGGGATCTCTGGAACCCTGGAGTTTCAGAGTGGGCATGTGGGGATGGGTGGGTTAGGACGTGGTGGCACGGACCTGTAGTCTAGGCACTTGAGAGGAGGCAGAGGCAGAAGACTTCAATATCGAGGCTAGCCTTGGCTACATAGTGAGCCAAAAACCATACCTAAAAACCAAGGTTGTGGATCTAGTTCAGTTTTGGGGCACTTCTCAGAATGAACAAGACCCTGGGTTTAATTCCCAGGACTGAGAAAAGGTTCATCAACTTTAAATTTGCTTATTCTGGAGGATGACACTTGGTAAAGAACCTATTTCGACGGCAGACCAGAAGCTTGTACCATAGAATGTACAGGTCATGCTCCCTCAACTCATTCCTCAGAGGTCAGCACCGGAAACACTTCTGTTCTCCATGTCTGGGAAGCTTTCGATGTATAAGCATGTAAAGATATATCCTTAGAAAACAAAGGCAAGGAGACGGAGAAACCCCACAGCTTCCACAGACCTTCCCACAGCAGCCTGTATCAGAGAGCCATCCAATACCAGAATACGCTGTCCTCATTTGGAGTATTTTAAAATGCTTTCAGCATTGCATTGCACTCCCCTTTAATTCCAGTACTCCTGAGGGACAGGCAGCTATGCAGTGAGACCCTGATTCAAAAAAAATAAATAAATATGTCAGGTGCACACCTTTAATCCGAGCACTTGGGAGGCAGAGGCAGGAGAATCTCTGTGAGTTTGACACTGGTTTGATCTACATAGTTCCAGGACAGTCAGAGCTACATAGAAAAACTGTCTCAAATTAATTAATTAACTATTTAATTACTCTCAATGCAACTAGTCCCAAACTTTCTGAGGGTCTGGTCTTGGCTCTCTTTTACTCCCACTCTAAATGCTCTACGTCAGACCCCTTGCTTCTGAGAGAGCAGGCTGGAACCTGCCCCTGTGTTTTCTTAGTCTGTGGCTCCTGTGGTCTAACCAACAGCAGAGAGTAAGTGTGTGGCGGCGGGCGGGTGGGCAAAAAGAAGGAAGAGAAGGCAAAATTCCCAGATGTCTTTGAGAAAGAGCAATGAGAACAAAGCCAAATCTACTCATAAGGGATGACACCCTGAAGTACAAATATTTATGCACAATTGTGGGAAGAAGTGTTCTGGAAGGGTCCAGGCAGTGAGGACGGGGACAGTAGGCTGTTGAGGAGGTAGGGACAGATGCAGGAGAAAGCAGAGTCTGTGGCTACAGAAGCGACTTAAGATGGTGTGCATGGAGCGAGGGGGGTGCAAAAATGTTCCCTAGAAATGCAACAGGGTGGAGAGGGGAGAGGGAAAGGGAGAGTGATGGAGGAGAAGAGAGAGGGAAGGAGAGATCCTCTCAGAGTACTGGTAGTGAGCCTTGGCCCGGTGTTCCAGGACTGCTGGTGGAACCCTGCCCCTCCTCACTGAAAACCAGGATTTGTTCCCTCCACTTTCCACCTGCCTGTTCTCCCCCCAGCCCGACTCTCAGCTCAGCAGCAGGTTTTCTCTTCTGTGGGCTTTTGCTAGAATTCAGCCCCCACCAAGGCTCCGATGTCAGAGTCTGCCCCCTCCCCAGTCACCTCTCTGAGATTGGGCGCACCCCAGCTAATCTACCCAGAGGTAGATTCCGAAGACCGCAGAAGATAAGGAAAACTCTTTGGCCATTCTACTTTTTTTGTCTCTTTCCATTGGCTACTCATTTAATTTTGGTTCCTTGGGGGCATCTCTATTTCCACCTGAACCAGAAAAGTAAGAGTATAGAATGGTTTGGGGCTTCTAAATTTGGCTTCTGAAACCTGTCTCCTAGCCCACAGGCCAAGCTCAGAGCCCGTATTTAGAAGCCCCAGTCCTTGGGCAGGGCTTTCCTAGATAGCTGTACCAAGCCTCTGAGCAGATGAAGTACCGGCCAAGTTTATATTGGGCGGGTAATAAAATGAAGGGCAATAAAACCAGATAAACCACCTCATTACAGAGGTTTACCGGTAAAGCCACTCCAAGGAGAACAGGAGGTGAGAGGAAGAATTCAAATTCTTTGCCAAGCTCTTTCATATACCATAGGATGTCACTTGATGATGGGGCTGGTCTGAGAAATGCTTCTGTGGACGCTTTTATGCAAACATCATCGAGTCCTTATGCAACCTAGATGGTGTGGCTGGCTCCACACCTCACCTTGGCCGTGTGGTATAGCCACGGTCATTCACCTGGGCCGCGTGGTATAGCCACGGTTGCTCACCTGGACTGTGTGGTATAGCCATGGTTGCTCACCTGAGCCATGTGGTATAGCCACAGTGCTCACCTAGGCTGTGTGGTATAGCCACTGTTGCTCATCTGGGCCGCATGGTATAGCCATGGTTGCTCACCTGGACTGTGTGGTATAGCCATGGTCACTCACCTGGGCCGCGTGGTATAGCCATGGTTGCTCACCTGAGCCATGTGGTATAGCCACAGTGCTCACCTGGACTGTGTGATATAGCCATGGTACTCACCTGGGCCATGTGGGCCATGTGGTATAGCCATGGTCACTCACCTGGGCTGTGTGGTATAGCCACGATTGTTCACCTGGGCCGCGTGGTATAGCCATGGTGCTCACCATGTCATTCAGCACCATTATGCTGCAAAATTTGCTGCATGTAAAGTAAGAGTTCGGAGGAAAGTCTCTGAAAAGGTCTCCTCCTCCCTCTGCCTTCGCCTTCCCAGAGTTGGGGTCCAGTCTTGCTCCACCGTACCTAGCCATCCTCTGGAACATGCACACATGCCCCTCTTTCTTGTTTCTAGAAGATCATCATTAAACTGTTCCACATATCTCAAAAGCTTTTATCTAGCCCAGAACTGAGGGTGTGGAGAGCCTATGCCAATCTGTCTAAACCCAAAGAATCTGAAAGTTGATCCATGCCTGAAAATCAAACTAGCTTTGTATTTTGAAGGAACTATTTCCTTTCCCTTTCTTAAAATTTAATTTTGTGTGTATGGGTGTTTTGCCTGCGTATGAATCTGTGCATCACATGTTTTTCTGGTGCCTCTACTGGCCAGAAGAGCATGGATGTATGTCAGATGCTCTGAGACCGGAGTTACAGACAGTTGTGAGTGTCATGTGGGTGCAGGGAACTGGAACTGGGTCCTCTGGAAGAGCAGCCAGTGCTCTTAACTGCTGAACTCTTAACTACTCCCCAGCCCAAGGAAACATTTTTCCAACTTTTGGCAGCATGGTGATCGCTGCTTGGCAAGAGTTAAGAAGGAAAGATGCGCTGGGGTGTAGCTCAGTGGAGAGCACCTGCCTGGCATACACGAGCCCTGGACTTGCTCTGTTTTCTGCTACAGAGAAAACATGGAATCAGTGTTCCCAAACTTGCTTCTCTCTCTCTCTCTCTCTCTCTCTCTCTCTCT
>LOEQ01001185.1:204886-221394 GCA_001685075.1 Bramus lutescens
CCTCCCATCCTTTTCTTCTTGTGCCAGGGTCTTGTGTAGCTCAGACTGGACTTAAATGCCTGTGTAGCCAAGGCTGACTTTGAACTGCTCCTTCTGCTCCAGCTTCCATGTGCTGGGATCACAGACATGTACTATTACACGTGTCTAACCTATGTTTGTAGGAGTCAGATTTTAAAATGGGGAAAACAGGTGTTGAGGAGATGGCTCAGGGAGTAAAGTGCCTGCCGCACAGACGTTGAGGACCTGAGCTCGGATCCCTAGCAGCTACATGAAAGTCTTGGTGGTGTTCATCTGTCACCCCAGCGCTGGGGATTGTTGGCTAGCCAGTCTAGCTAAAATGATTAGCTCCAGGTTCAGTGAGATCCTATCTCAAAAAAACATGGTAGAAAGATAGAGGAAGACACTCAGTCTGGCCTATGTATGCATGCATACTCAGGCTCAAGCACCCATACACGCATACACACATATGTACAAGCATCCCCCATGTATGCACATATATACAACACATATACCAAATAAATGTTTACAATTAATAAATAAATAAAATGTTTAAAATTTGGAAGTCAGTAGAGATCCTACCATAACCTACCCCCCAACTTATGCTAAGGCTCCTGCCTAACCAAATACCTCCTCTGTGTGTGTGTGTGTGCACGTGTGTGTTTACAAAGGGCAGAAGAGGAACTACCCTAGATGTGGGTCTTATATCATATGTGTTATATCATTTACCATCACAAGGAGGACAGTTTTTGTTGTTTTTCTTATTGTTTCATTTGAGACAAGGTCTCTTTATGTTTCTTTCGGTGTCCTAGAATTCAATGAGTAGACAAGGCTGGCCTTGAACTCAAAGAAATCCCTTACCTCTGCCCCTTGAGTCCTGGAATTAAAGGTATGTGCCATCATATCTACCCAGCTTTGTTGTTGCTTGGTTTTGATTTGTTTTTGTTTTCTGAGACAAGGTTTCTCTGTGTAACTGCCCTGGCTGTCCTGGAACTCGCTCTGTAGACCAGGCTGGCCTCAAACTCACAAAGATCCACATGCCTTTGCCTCCCAAGTGCTGGAATTAAAGTGTGCACCACTACTGCCCAGCTGGTGTTTTTATTTTTTGAGACCAGATCTCCCACTTCCTAGGCAGATCTTGAACTTGTGAGCCTCCTGTCTCAGCCTCCAGAGTAGCTGGGTTGACCAGGTCCATCCCCAAGTGGCCAGTCATTCAAGACTGCAGAGGAGCAGGAGCAGATGCCCTGAGTGTTCAAGAAGCATTGGGGAAATGATTTATTTACAAATGTGTCACCAGGCAGATGCTTCTCTTTCTAGAAAATCCAAATCCAGCTAAAGGAAGTGAGCCCAAGGCTGAGGGTGGGTTCCCAGACTCCTAAACATTATCCCTGCTGATGCAGATGGTCCCGGCATAGCCAAACCTCAGCTCAAAATGTCTCTCTGAAGGACCAGGAACTCGCACATAGGGATCCAGTTCAATCCTGTTGTAACAGATCTTGCTAGATGGACTTAGGAGGGTTTTAGTCTCACTCATCCTCCAGACACTAGACAGCCAGGAAGGGCTAAGCCCTGCAAAGACTCTTCTCCAGTGCGGAGCGATCCCAACATGCTGTCAAGTCCTCTTTTTCAAATATCTCAGGGATTGCATTTGGAAAGAGGATTGCTTTGATTTGTGACTGCTCTTTATAGCTCTCTGAGTCCGCAGCCAGCTGTGGCAGGACATGGCTACAGCCTAGTGTCCCATCAGCGCTGTATGTGACAGCATCTGGCATCCTTTCTGTGGCTGCAGTCAGAATCCCCAACATGACTTGGAGAGTAAAGCTCAGAAAGAGATAACTAAACCAATGCTCAGTGTCAGGATGTCACAACCCTGGCTATGGGTGAGCGAGCCACCCGTGATACTGGAGTTTTCTACTGTGCAGCCAAGTAAGTTAGAACACACAGATTGGTTAATAATAATAAAAAGAGTGTGTTCCAGATGAGAGAACATGTGTGTGGTCTGTGTATGTGAGTGTATTTGTGTGTGTGTGGTATGTATGGTGTGTGTGGTGTGTGTATGCTGTGTATGTGAGTGAGTGTGTGGGTTTGTGTGGTGTGTATGAGTGAGTATGTGTGGTGTGTATAGTGTGTGAGGTGTATGTGTATATGGTGTGTGTGGTGTGTATGTGTGTTTGTGTGTGTGTGGTGCATGTGTGTGTGTGTGGCATGTGTAACCTGGATCTCACAAATGCTAGTTATGTATTTTACCACTGAGATACAAGCCCATGCTCAAATCTCAGTCATAATTATTTGGGACTGAGCTTGTAACTCTGAGGTGGAGAATGTCCCTAGTGTGCCTAGGTGTCTCTCAGCAGACAGAGAGAAAAGACTACTGACTACTTTACAGGTAAGAGGAGATAGAGGACCCAATTTCAAGTGTTCAAAAGAAAATAAAAAATAAGTCCAATTCCTACCAAAATTCTTTAGCCGTTTAATCCCTTCTCTTGAGGCAAACAAAGTAATCAGCTTTAATGTATCTGTTTAGAGACATTTTATACATTTTCAAATACACACACACACACTGCCCATCTTCCTTCCCACCTTCCTTTCATATCTCCTTATCTTTCTTATTAAAAATAGATATATTAATTTTATGTATATGAAGTCTCTCTACACACACATGCACGCAAACACGCACATGCACACACACACACACATGCACACACACTCAAGCACCACATGTGTGCCTGTTGCTCTTGGAGTCAGAAAAGGATAACAGATCCCTCTGGATGGTTACGAGCTGCTGTTTGGGTGCTGGGAACTGAAGCTCAGTCCTCTTAGCTGGTGGGCCATCTCCCCCACTGCCCACCCCCAGTCTGAGATAGGGTATCACACTCTAGCCCAGGCTGGCCCATCTTGGTCTCAAACTTGCAGATGTCCTGAGTCACAGCTGAGAGTCACAGGTGAGAGTCACAGCTGGCTTTAAGCAGACACCACCAGGGTCTTGAAGATTTCTCTAGCTGGTCTGGAACTCCTAGGCTCAAGCAACCCACAGCTTCGGTCTCCTAGCAGACACTGGCAAACCTGGGCTACTACACCTGTGTTTACCTTCTTTTTACACTTATATAGTAGTGTATTGCACATAATTGTGCAATAGGTATTAGTTTTTAAAATAATATACACCAATTGCTCCTCCACATTAGTACTTAGAGAAAAGCCTAATTTAATTGGTATTTTGTTTTGTTTGTTTGAGACACAGTTGGATTGCCTCCAGTTTCATTATTTGTAGCACAAATAATAAAAACCCAGAGACAGATATTGGGATTCAAGCTGAAGATCAGAAAAGCAAAGCAGCCAAGCCACTAGAGTTCTCACCTCTACCAAGGCTCAGACAGAAAGGACTGTCCACTGAACCTCAGACTGCACTGCTGTCTGCCAGACCTCAGATGGAGACTGAGCATGAAGCCGTCTCCTCCCGTCTGATATTCCTCTCTAGTGCTCGGGTTAAAGACGTGCACCACCACTGCCCAGCCTGTGTGGCTGACTAGCATGACTGTTGGGATTAAAGGTGTGTGCCACCACTGCCTGGCCTGTATGGCTGACTAGTGTGGCTCCTTTGCATTCTGATCTTCAGGCCAGCTTTAGTTATGAAAACACAAGTAAAATATCACTATACTCCAACTTGTGGCAATCATCCTGCCTCCCCTTCCCAGCTGCTGAATATACAGGAGCACATTACCATGATGTCTTTGTTTTTGTTTGTTTGGTTTTGGAGGTGGGGAACAGTGTATCACTATGTAGCCCTGCTTGGCCTAAAACCCGTTACGTAGACTAGCCTGGTCTTGAACTCACAGAGATCTGCCGGCATCTCTGATTACTGATTCTTAAATCCATGAAGTGCTTTCCTGACTTCTGGGGTTACAAGCATGAAGTATCATGCTTAGTCCTGAGACTGCTTGAGAGAGAGAGAGAGAGAGAGAGAGAGAGAGAGAGAATAAAAACTGTACTTTGGTACTTTGGTGATGCCCTGAGTGCTGGGATCACAAACATAAGCCACCATGCCTGGTTATAATTGTTAATAACTTTGTTTCATGCAGTAATTTTTCTGAGTGCCCAGAGAAGCCTTTGGGAAGCTCTTCTCTACTCAGGCGTGACACCGAAAGGTCCTTTAAACCATGTCCCACATCTCCAACTATCCTTTAACTTGCTTCTCCACTTTATTAGCAGAGTGACCAGCATTCCCATTCGCTTTGTCGTGAGTGGCCCTTGGTCTTTGCACCCACACATTACAGTTTGTCCACAGAGGGAAGAGGGGGGCAACCCCAAAGGTGCTCTCAGAAGCTCACATTCTGTGAATCTGTGACCAGACCGGCCAAAGGGCCTTTCCAGCTCTGTGCTTGATCAGCTGTTTCCTCAGCTGCTCACAGGCTCACTGAAGACAAGGCCGTTCTGCTAAAACTGTTGCTCCAGATAGGCTTAGTGATCTCTGGGCTAGCGTCTACAGTGCAATGCATTGCTATCGGTTCACTATTATTACCTGAGATAGGCCAGCTAGCCTAATCTCCTTTTAGGAGAAATCAGTGGGCCCACAGCAGTGTGTGGAAACAAGCAGGATGCACTTCTGATCTCAGCCTTGGTTCCTTCCGAATCCTGCTCATCAGTAAACACATAGACTGTGGTAACTGGGTCACACTTCATTCAGCAGGGGGAAGCTTGGAAGTGTCTATGCTTTTGAAAACAGATAGACAACCAGATACTACTGAATGAGTTTGAAACTGTCAGAAAAGTGAAATAAACACCACAAAAGATGGGAGGGAGAGCAAGCTCCAGTTATTTCCGGCGATGGCCAAAGCACTTTTACTAAGGGGCAGGTCTACTAAGGTTTAAATATGAAGTGCCCCAACTCTTTCTGGTGGGGGCCAGCTTTCTCTGCCTTCCTCAGTGACCCTGTGAACAGCCGCTTCGGTCAGTCACCCTTCTAGCACCGCCCATGGAGCCCTTGTCCTTGACTTTAGAGCCACGATGAGCCACAGTCACCACAATGAAACTGCAGGACAACGTAAAAGCTGTCCTCAAGCTGATTCTGCTGGGGATTCAGTCACAACTGGTGGAAAAGTTCCTAGGAGAGGGGTCAGCACAGATGTGTGGCTTACAATGCATAAATGTTTCTGCAGAATTTAAAAATATGTAATTTCAAGTTAGAAAGATTAATCCTATGTATCATGAATCAGAAATAATCTTAACAGTAATTGCTGATTCATATATTCCATTGCAGCCATTAATTTTCCCATTCGAGCAACACACTTCCTTGACTGAGCTCTCTAACGCGAAGCAGGCCAAGGTACTGCACACAATGGCCATTAACTAGAATGCAGTGTGCAGAAGTGAGAAACCACAAACTTCTCACAATCCAACTATGTTTACGTTAGTAAAAAGCTTTTCCAAACATATTCCAGCTGTTTGCATCTGGAAGGTTCTGTCAAAGACTTCTGAGTTAAAGGCTCAATCCTAGTATGGTGCATAGGGGAGGTGCTGAAAACTAAGCAGTTCCCCCCCATTCTGTGTCCCCAGCATGGGCTTGTCTGCCCCAAATCCCAGGAATGGGGCTGCTGAGGAAGGAGCATTGTGACTTCGAGACTTTGTTTGGAGGGGGAGGGAGGTCTAGTGGGAGATTTCAATCAAAGAGGACAGTGGGTCTCCAGCTTCCTCTTTTTTCTTTTGGCCTGGCCATGAGGCGAGCCCTTCCTCCCTTGTGCTCCCATGGTATCATGCTGCCTCACCTAGGGCCCAACACAGTGGGTCCAGCTGCTATGGGCTAGAATTGGCCAGACAGGGGACCAAATAAATAGCATCTGTCTATCTCTGCTGTCTGGACTGCTTTGCTGGCTCCTCCCTTCTCACGGGTGTTCTCACCAACCTCACCGAGAGTGTCCAGGGTTCCCCCGGCTGATGTCAGCTTCCTGACACCCATCATCCTGCCGCCGTTCTGCTTGTCCCTTCTCACTGGACCAGCAGCAAGGGATTGTTCTTTCTGTGTACTGAAGCAAGCTGCCCCTTCTTCTGACAGTCAGGGTGGCCTTCTCCCTCTTCCCCCACCTTGTTTTCTCTACCATAGTGATTTTTCTTTTTTCACCAGCATTAAAAACATTCTCAACTTCCGTCCTCAATGCAGGCATTGTTTTAACGCTGTCCCTAATGTCTGAGTGTGTCCCAGATCCCGTTGGAAAGTCTGCTTTGTCATTTCCAGGGAAGTCTCTCTATTTCCTTTTCCTCTTGAGAATATTTTCTTCAGGGAGCTGTGGCGCACACGTTTAATCTCAGCACTCAGCACTCAGAGGCAGAGGCAGGTGGATCTCTGAGTTCAAGGCCAGGCTGGTCTACAGCAAGTTCCAGGACAGTCAGGGATACACAGAGAAACCCTGAATCGGGGAAAAAATGAAAGAATATTTTTCTCTGAAGTTTGGATCCCAAGGGTTTTTTATATCCTGCTATATAAATGGTGTAAGAAACAGATGAGTTTGCCTGTGGTGCCACCAAGGAGATTGCTCACACCCTCCTAGTTTTCCTCATGGGACTTTCTCATGTGAGGAGGTTTCATATGAAGTTGTCAAGGTACCCACAAATCATTGCATGCATATATGTCCATGCATGCATGTGTTCATGTATGTGTGTATGTACATGTGGTGGTCGAGGAACAGCTTTTGGTGTTAGACTCAGGTACTACTCACCATGGTTTTCAGATTGGTTTTGCTGGTTTTATTTTTTTCTGAGACAAGGTTTCTCTGTGTAACCTTGGTTATCCTGTAGTCCCAGCTGGCCTTGAACTCACAGAGATCCACCTGCCTCTGCCTCCCAAGTGTGGGGACCAAAGGTGTGTGCCACTACCGGCTGGCTCCACCAGACAGGATCTCTCACTGGCCTTGAACTTAACAAATCAACTAGGCTGGCTGTCCAGTGAGCTCCCAGGAGCCCACAGGGCTCCATCTAGGATTACAAGTGTACACCACCACACCCGTGCATGTGCAATGCGTGTGTGTGTGTGTGTGTGTGTGTGTGTGTATGGAGGAAGTGTTTCTCTGTGTAGCCCTGGCTACTGGCCACATGCCCTGTGTGTTATCTTTTCTGTCCTGGTTCTATAATGCCATGCCCTCCTGGTGACCCACCTTCCACTGTCCCATCCTATCAGCAGTTCCCGAGGCCCCTTCTGATTCTCTTTCTTGTCACTACACAAACATTTCCCTGGTGATGCTCAGTTGTGGAGCGAGCTATTTTCTGCAGCTCTAGGGATTGAAACCAGAGCCTGGTGCGTGTTAAATAATCATTTACCAACAAACTACATTCTACTGCCCCATTGATTCTTGGGGCTGCCATTACTGTCTTCATGTTGGTCATTCCGTGTGTGTATGTACATGCATTCATGTGTATGAATGCTGGCACGTGTGTGTCATGGTGTGCATGTGAAGGTCAACAGACAACTTTGCGTATCAGCCTTTGCCTTCTGTTTTCTTTTTTCTGTTTTGTTTTTCGAGACAGGGTTTCTCTGTAGCTTTGGAGCCTGTCCTGGAACTAGCTCTTGTAGNNNCTGTCCTGGAACTAGCTCTTGTAGACCAGGCTGGCCTCGAAGTCACAGAGATCCGTCTGCCTCTGCCTCCTGAGTGGTGGGATTAAAGGCGTGCACCACCACTGCCGGGCACCTTCTGTTCTCTTCCTTCCTTCCTTTCTTTTAAAACAACGCAAATGCTTTAGTTAATAGTTGCATGTCATTATGGGAGGATATCCAGGACCTAGCAGCTAGGTCAGCGCAACCTCAAAGCCCCAATAGGGTGAGCACATCTCTCTCTCAAACAGGACCTTTGACATTTCAGATGATAGAGCAGCTGGTGTCATCCATAAATTCCACGCGTACCTGCATGCACTGTCCCTGCAAAACGGTCCTGCCCAGTACTTTGGTTACCCTAGTCAGCTTGATGGACTGCATGCGATGCGTGTCCATGATGGCGGTGATCTGACAGAAGGTGCCTTCTGTTTTCCTTAAGTCAAGGTCTCTCCCTCCTTTGTGAAACAGGCCAGTTGGCCTATGAACTTCCAGTTGTTCTCTTGTCTCTGCTTCTCATGTCCCGGCAGGGCTGCCCCAAGTTTACTAAAGTGTGCACTACTACATCCGGCTTTTTTGTGGGTTCTGGGGATCTGAACTCAGGTCATTGGGTTTGTGCAGTGAACACTCTACTGGGGCCATCTCAAGGCTCAAGGTGGGGATTCTTTGATTCATCCAGCAAAGGTGTTTCCCATTAGCTCAATCCCCAGCTGTACAGAAAACTCTGGGAAGTGATACTAGCTGAAAGAAACTGGTCTCCGGGGCTGGCCATGTCTTTGAACTTTGCACTGGCATCCAGCCTGCTCTGTCCACTCTGTTTCCCAGTCACCATAAGGTGACAATCTCTGAGACATGCTCCTGCTGCCACAATGTTCCTCCCAACTGCATGGTCCAAGTCACCATGAACAGAACGGCCAAAACCGTGAGCTGAAGGAACTCTTTCTCCTTAGGTTGTTTTCTCAACACCCGTCCCAGCAATGGGAAGTCGGACAGTTGCTTCACCCACTGCTTGAGGTTTGTAACAGTGTTCTACCCTTTGCAAAGGAAAGCCACCTCGTGACTCTTTCAGGCCATCTAAGAGCATCCTTCAGAGTCCCCCATTCAAGTTAAAGGAAAAGATAATTTACCATTCTCATCTTAAATATCACTTCTTCAGAAAGGCTACAATCCTCCTATAACCCTTTCTGAGCATTATGTAATTATATTTGTAGATGTCTTTAACATCTATGAAGTTGTTAATTTGTTCTGACTTATTTTTGAGACAGGGTCTCAGTATGTGGTCCAGGCTGGCCTGAACTGACAGTAACCCTCCTACCAGCCTCCCAAATGCTGGATGGGCGAGCCCCGCCATGCCTGGCAAGGTGCCCATCTGCATGCAGTGAGATTGCACTGCATTTGAGTGGCTGATGGGAAACCATTTCTCAGAAATGCTTTTTGTTTCTCTCTCTTTTCTTTTTTTCTTGCAGTGCTGGGGTTTAAATGCAGGGACTCACATACAGCAGTCAAACTGGCACAAAGCCTCACCCCAACCCAGGAATCCTTTACTTTTGATTGCTAATTTAAGATTTATTTACAATATATTTCCATAACATTCTCACTTATCACATTGTATAATCCTTTGAAAAATAAAACATGTAACATACACGACATATATAAACACACACATATAACATATACATATAATAGATTTATCTTACTTTGAGAGAGAGAGAGGCTTCTACACTAGACACATCATATTCTGATTTTTTTTTTCTCTTCGAGATGGGGTCTTGCTCTGTATCTCAGGCTGACCTGGGACTTACTAAGTGGCCCAAGCTAGCCTTGAATTCAGAGCCATCTTCCTGCCTCCGTTTTCCAAAGCTGGATTACAGTTATGAGCAGTTTTGCCTGAACAATAACTCTTGTGCAGGTGATTTATTAGTCATCGGCTGTTTTCCAGGGGTACTCTTTATTTAACAGTGTGTTCAGTGTCCTCCTAAGGCAAATGTGTCCAGGGTTGCTCCCTAGTGTGGTCTATTGGGAGGTGCTGGAATCTTTTCATGGTGCAGCCTAGTAGGAGGTCCCTAGTTATGGGGCCCTGCCTTTGAAGGGGATTGTAGGGCTTTGGTCTCTTCCTCTTTCTGTTTCCTGGCCATGAGCAGTTTTGCAGTCTTGCTCTGCCAGGAACTCCTGCCATGACCTGCTGTCTTGCCACAGGCTCTGGGCTGCAGTACCAACCTGTCATGGACTCAGGCTTTCAAAAGTGTAAGTCATGATAATAAACCATTTGTCCTTGGAAGTGGAGAACTTGTTAGAATGTTGGCAGAACACAGCATATGGGCTGGGGGTGAGAACATGTGCTGAGCATGCATGGAGCCCTGGGTCAGTCCCAGCATCAAAAATAAATAACAGACTTTATAAAGTGGTGGCTATTTTTACCCTTGCTCTGGAGAGTAGCCATGTCACACGCCTGTCAATTGGGTCATGTTTTACAGTTACACTGGACTCTGATGACGCCCGGCAGCTGAGACAGATCTCCAGCGGTACCACCAAGGGATCTTCTCTGGGATCATGTGCTGCCTCTTGGATCACAAACATTTCCCCAACGTGTCTGGTTCTCTCTGACTTCATCCCCGCAGGAGAATGGAGCCAGGCTCACACTGCCCTTGGTGTCCTGAGAGTTTGTCCTTGTGGGGTTTCCCGCTGTGCTGATGGAGATGGAACTCACGACCTAACACACTTGGTTTTGATGTCCCACTCCATCTCTTCCTGGGATGTGCACCGCACGGCCATGGAGCCAGCTGTCCCGAAGTCTGGACAACCACCTGCAGAGGGTGCGGAGGGCCTACACTTGGGAGAAGACTCCATTTTGGGTGGATAGAAGGGGGCAAGTAAGATAGTCTGGCTGGAGAGCGCAGCAAGCCCCTGGCTGGAGTCGGGAGTGAGCAGAGGCTGGAAGGAGGGCTAGTTAGAGGTATCCTGACGTCTGATTCCAGCGAAAGAGAGAGCCCACTGGGGGAACCCACACAGGAATTGGCATTTCCTGTAGAATGCCCGAGGGAAGTTCTGTGCAGAAAACCCAGAAGCCATGAGCAGGAAATTGGGGACGTGGGAGGAGATGGAGCTCAGCTGTGGAGCAAGCACAGTCTGGCTTAAGCTGTGGGTTCTTCTCCAGCAGTTTGGTCCCCAGAGAAAAGGACACGCTTTCTCTTTTTGGCCCCTTTTCTAATTTTATTAAAGTGTTAGCAACTAAATCCAGGACTCAAAAATGCTAGGCAAGCTCTTTGCCCCTGGACCATATTGCAAGTCCCAAAGGCACAATTCTTTTTTCTGGACGGGGGTTCTTTGTGTAGCCCCTGCTGGCCTCGAACTTGCTCTGTAGGCCAGGTTGGCTTCAAACTCAGAGATCTGCCACCCCTACCCCCCGAGTGCTGGGATTAAAGGCATGCACCACCACTGCCAGGTGGCACACTTCTTTTTAAAGAGGGAATATATATACAGGAATCAAATGTTAGTTGAAAAAAGGGAGGCAAGAAAAAAAGAAGGAAAAAATAGGAAAGGAAGGAAGGGGAGATGAGTGGAGGAAAAGGAAGAAGCAAGAAAAGAAACGAAGGAGTTTAGTGACTCAGAAGGAAAAGGATAAAGAGGGTGGTAGGGCATTGTGGAAGCTTCAGGCCGAGAGGGCTTGAGCGAAGGAGGAGCTGCCAACCCTGCCCTTACACAAGGATTCCAGTGGCCACTAAAGCTGTACCATCTTTGGATGTACTGAGTGCAATTTAAGCTTCATATTCGGAGTTGGAGAGTAGGAGTTGATACTCAACTGAAGATGTACAGAAGTGGACCTGGGCAGCGAGCGCACAAGCAGACGGCAGGAATGCATGACCTCGGAAAACATAACAAGACAGAGCAGCCTCTGCAGTTGCTGTAGATGATCTGGAGCATCTGGGCCTAGGGCAAGGGAAAGGAGGAACGTGACCAAGGCAACGGTTAAGGCATGGCTGCTCATCTGCTCATGATGGCCCCAAATGAAAGGTGAAAATCCACTACTCACACTAAAGCAAGCAAGCAAACCCCCACACCATCAGAGTGGGTACAACAGCTCACAAGGTGACTAATTATAAATATGCAAATCAGCACCAGTCAACGTTTTTAAAATCTAGTTTGAAATAAAATGCAGAGCACTTCAAAGAAAACCCAAGTCAACAGAAAGACATACGATGTCTCATATTATACATGTGCCAATTATCTTCAAGTTAGGTCTAAACTCCAGTAAAAATCCCACCACTCTGGAGCTGCTGGACAAACCAATCATGCCAAGCAAGGCCCAGGGAAGAGGTACCTAAGAAATTATTTTCTTTGGGGTAACCACAAGATTTTAGGAATGGGATTTTAATGTTTAATTTTTGTTTGTTTGGTCTGGTCAGTTAATGTCTTTCCTTGAACTTGGAGCAATCTTCCTGCCTCAGCCTCCCAAGTATTGGGATCACAGGCATCTGCTCCTATGTCCAGTTTAATAATTAAGTCCCACCTTATCAGTATAAGCTCCCTCACATTGTCCAGGCATTCAATAAAGTTTCTAAATACAGAAGGGCCTTGTGCGGCCATTTCAGGGAGAGAAAATCAACAGACGAGATGGCAATCCACCTTCATATTGCCAGAGGAGAAGTGACCCCTTGTGAAGGGAATCATGGTGCGAGCCAAGAGATGCAGAACTGGGAGATAGGAGCCTGAGAAAAATCTTAGAGGATGCCTTTATCTTAGGAAAATACCAGGAGGGCTTGAAAACACTCTCTTCTGAATCTCAGCATGCAAGGATACCTGCCTTACAAGTCACCTGTGTGAAACCTAAACCCGCCGTGGTGGCGTATGCCTATAAAGCCAGCCCTTGGGAAGCTGAGGCAGAAGGATTACAAGCCAGAGGCCAGCCTGGGGTACGTGGGAGTTTGTGACCAGCTAGTACACACTGAGGCCTAGCCTCACAAAATCCACCACCACTACCTAAGAAAGATTTTACAAATTCCTAGAAGAGAAAACAACCAGCAAAGAATTAGTAGCGCCTCTGTTTGTAATACTAAGTTATAAATGATTCTCATTTTTATGCTTTCCTGAATTTTCTATAATAAGCATTGGTTATTCCCACCATGTGAACCATGCCTTTGTTCTCTTTAGCTTCCTGAACTGGTTCTTTCCATCACTTTATTTTATGTAATGAAATATTATATAATAATAAAAATAACATTATAAAAATATATATCCTTTTTTGTTTGCTTTATTTTTGAGAGGAAGGGTTTCTCTGTGTGGTCCTGTCTGTCCTGAAACTTGCTCTGTAGACCAGGCTAGCCTCAAACTCACAGAGATCCATCTGCTTCTGTCTCCCAAGTGCTGGGATTAAAGGCGTGCACCACCACCACCCAACTATATATTTTGTATATTACTCTATGTCTTACTCTTTTGAGAAAAGGAGAAGTAGGAAGTTTGCGTGAGTGCAGAACAGGGTCAAGGGCAATTCCCCTTGCTTGGTGGCTTCTGTGAGGTCACAGTGAATGAGTCTCTGTGTTTCACCTTCAGCAAACGTGATCCTGTCCGTGCGTAGGAGTCTGTGACCATACTGGCAGGAATGAAAATGTTCTGAAGAGACACGCGCATCCTTCCCTCTGGCTGTCAGAATATTGAAACAATGGCCTCCAAGAAATTGAAGCTTCCCTAGGAATTAGGCTGAGAGAAAGAATGATGACGCTTTCTGGCAACCTGAGGACCTTGCTCTGGTGAGATTTCATATGCTTCTGTGAGCTTGACCGACCCCCTCGAGGAGACAGGCACTGTGACACAATGAACGTTGTGCAGTGACTGCTGGGCACAGCTTGACCACGACTGCTTAAGTCTAAACCTCATTTTAGGACCCCAAAGACAGACTTGGGGGTGAGGACGTGCACCAGACCTCTAGCTGTCCTTCTAAAGTGGCCACACAGAATAAACCTCCCTTTTCTGCCTTTCACAACGCTGTTACTCTCCTCCTTTCTCCATTTTATTTAGTGTACGTGTATATGCCACGGCACATACGGGGTGGCTCAGAGGGTATCTCGTGGAGGTTGTTCTCTCCTTCCATCACGTGAGCTGCAGGGTTCAGACTTGGGCTGTCGGCTCCGCTGCAGGCCCCTTTACCAGCTAAGCCATCTCACGGCTCTTTAATTGTCCTGATACAATGCGTGGCTCATGGTAGGTGGCTAGGGCTGCCAGTGCCCAGGCTCCGATCCTAACAATGCTGTTCGCAATCTATTGGGATTCTTACTGCATGTGCTTTGCCACCTCTTAGAACCCAGCAACAAGAGCAAGCAATGCATGTCTCCCGTGATACCTCCCTTCCAACTCCTACGCAGCAGTTACACAGTCTTGAGTTTTTGTATAGCTGTTTCATGTGTTGTTAACCAGGCTACAAATTCATCAATAACCACATTGTGTCTTGCATATCTATGGATTCTCTTGTGTTACCTGGCATTAACCATATAGTTTTTTATTAAATAATTTTGAAAATTAAATATCCCACAAAGGAATACATATGAACATTCAGTGACCTTCAAGACAACTAAGGAATATCTAATAAAGACCATGTTCACATAAGCTACATAGCAATGCAATAGATATCCAATATAGTTTCGGATTCCCATGAGGTATCCTGGAAGGTATCAGGGTTTACTTGAAGAAGAGGTGGAATGCTCAGATTGGTGCCTTATTAGTGTAGAGTTGGTCCTGTGCCTGGCATGTGTAGCTGGGGCCAACTGTCTTAGTCTACCCGCTGGAGCCCCTCCTGTCCCCTGAAGGCCCTCCCACATCTGTGTTCTTCATCATTTGTGGTCTCTGCACATGGCAGGAACCCAGTGTTTGGAGGCAATGACCTCATTTGGCTCCCAAAAAACGCGGTGAGAGAATCAAAGAATCATAATAATGGCAATAATTTAATTCTAGGAGTTGCTAATTGAGGCCGCTCGTGAATGTTCCATCATGCTAAGCATGTCATTTTGGACATCTCGTTATTCTTTCCCTGCCCTTTGAGACACAGGTATACTCGGTTGTTCCAAGCTTAAAGGCTCTTATGTTTAAAGGTTTGGCCAGAACTTAGAGACCTGGGGTCTTCTGGTAAAATTGGGGTTATTTTCTGCCTTTTAGAATCAGATTTTGACTCAATATTTGTCATTTTCTCTTTGTCCACTTGGGGAGAAAATGGAAGCATCCTAAGATCTAGGAAGTCCAAAACATCATAAAACTACTCTGCCAATAGAAGGAATGTCCAATGTGAAAGTTAGCAGCCACGAGCACGAAAGGCTTAGACCAATGGGACATTAGTGGACTAGAGGTCTAGACAGTACAGTAAGAGACAAGGGGCTTGACACCACTCAGAACCAGCTCACACTAGAGAATACTTAACTTATCTACCTTGAGGGCACCTCTTCACAAACAGAGTGTCAAATGCATCTCTCTATTTGAAGTGTTGGCGTCCACACTTGTTGGTAAGCTGGGCACACAGGAAGCAGATTGGGCCAATCCAGCCCACACCACGTGAATCGAGCCTTTGTTCTCTTTGGCTTTCTGAACTGGCTCTTTCCATCACTTCTTATTACTCTTTGAGCAGAAATTCAGGGTGAGTGGGGCAACAAGTATGTGTCTTTGTTTAAAATCCTTTGAAGGCTGAGGCCTGTCCTGCCTGTGACACCCCCTCCCCCACCCGTTCTGCCTGCCACCCACACCTCTTCGCCTCTGATGTGCTGGGTCCTCATGTGTACTGCCTCTAACAAGGAGCATACCCAAGACCAGTGGGTCCCCTGACCCTGCCTTCCCTTACCTTCTCAGGCGTCTCAACGATGGCATGGACTAAAGGCAAGCCTGCTGGGTATGTTTGGGGGAGCAGCAGGGAGCGGTGCTTGGCCTGCTGACAGAGAGAAACTCTGACATCCCACACTCGAGAGCACCCACTGAGGCAGGCTGATCATTAGAGCTGCCTGTGGTGAATCATGGCAGAGTGAAAGGCAGTGGGCAGGAGACAAGGAAGAAGGGAGAGAAAAGTGGAGGTATGTTTCGCAGTACGGCAGTTTTGCTTCCTCAGCTGGACTGAGCCAGCAGAACTCGGTTCCCCTACACCTTTGGTTTTGGTTTTTTTGTTTTGTTTTGTTTTCTTTTTCTGACATAGTGTTTCTCTATGTAACAGCTCTGGTGGCAGTCCTAGAACTTGCTTTGTAGACCAGGCTGACCTTGAACTCACCTGCCTCTGTCTCCCAAGTGCTGGTATTAAAGGCATGAGCCACCACCTCCCAGCTACACTTTCTTTTTATTAAGTTAAAAAATAAGTGCATGCGTGTGTGTGAGCATGTACACACACATGCACGTGTGCCACTGCAGTGATGGAGACCAGATGGTAACTCTGGATATCAGTCTTTGCCCTCCACCATGTTTGAGACAGGCTCTCTTCTTGGTCCCCACAGGCCAAGCTACCTGGCTTGCAAGCTTCTGCAGATGTTCCTGCTTCTGTCCCGTGCTGCCATAGGAGTGCCAGAATATGCCCAGCTTTACCCGGGTTCTGGGGCTCTGAAGCAGTCCCTCAGGTTCACATGCAAATGCTCTACCCAGTTAGCCTTTATCCCAGCCCTGACTGGGTCCTTTTTATGACGCCCAGCCACCTCCCACACTGGTCCTGGGTACCTGTGAAGGTTCATCTTACCCACTCAGTGCCTTTCAGCCCCTGAGAGCCGCGGCAGTGGTGGGACCGATAATATTAAGTTTTATTCCTCTGGTTTGCAGTAGCCTCCTATGGCATATATTAGTTTCTATTGCTGTTCTGCCTAATTACCACCAGCTTGATGGTCTCCAACGTGACAAATACATTAGCTTAATGAAGTCAAGCCTGGGCCCCCTGGGATGCTTTCGCTCCAGAGGCTGTGGAGGATAATCTATTTCTTGGTTTTTTTGT
>LOEQ01001185.1:221400-234491 GCA_001685075.1 Bramus lutescens
TTTTTTTTTGCCTTCTAGGGGTCAATTGTTTTTCTTGACTCATGACTCCTTCCTCCATGTTCAAAGCAATAATTTAGCATCTCTCTTTTTTCTTCTTTTAGGGTGATATGTTTTTAGTTTGTTGACTTTTGTTTTCATTTTGTTGGGGTGTCACTATGGTGCCCAGGCTGATCTTGAACTCCTAGGCTCTAGTTGATCCTCTTGCCTCAACTTCCCAAGTAGCTGGGACTACACGAACAGCCACCACATTGACCCTTCTTCCCTCTTTGAGGCCCTGTTTAGTGCCTAATAGGAGTATTTGTGTGGCTGTGGCTGGAGAGATGGCTCAGCAGCTAAGAACATGTGTTACTCTTTCAGAGGACTCAGGCAGCAGCGTACACACACACACACACACACACACACACAATTAAAAAAACTTGAGAAAAGGATATTTGTGAACTAGGGAGATGGTTTGTTGAGCAAAGCGCTTGCTGAATAAACATGAGGACTTAAATTTAGCTCCCCAGCACCCACATAAAAAGGGCATGGCAGCGTGTATTCATAAGCCCAGTGGTGATGGGGAAGAGCCAGGAGAATCCATGGATTTGGCCAGCTATTCTTCTAAAGTGCGTGCATTCCTGAGTGTATGTATGTACACTACATTCACGGAGCAGCTCAAGAAGGTCCAACGAGGATGCCAGTCACCCTGGAGCTGCGGTCAGATGTGGCCGTGAGCCTCCGTGTGGGTGTCAGAACCAAACTAATCTTCCAAGGAGAGCTGCAAACTCCCGTGACCCCCAAGCCATCTTTCCAGATGCCAGCACGCTATTCTTGATGAATCAGTGAGCTCGTTTAGTGTGCCAGGAATGTAGAATTCTCTGGGGGATAGAGCCAATCTATTAGAACGTGTGGATCCAATTTTCCATTTTTCCCCCTCCGTGAGACAAGGTTTCTGTGTAGCCCTGGCTGTCCTGGAACTCACATAGACCAGGCTGGTCTCAAACTTAGAGCTCTGCCTGCCTCTACCTCCCATGTGCTAGGATTAAATTTCATCCAGTGAAATTTTTTATTTTCTATTTTTTGGTACTTTTGAGACACAATTTCATTTGTAGCATA
Organism: Bramus lutescens; assembly: GCA_001685075.1. Lineage (NCBI taxonomy): Eukaryota > Metazoa > Chordata > Mammalia > Rodentia > Cricetidae > Bramus > Bramus lutescens. The sequence goes on from LOEQ01001185.1 coordinate 222,496, forward strand.
GAATGACCTGAACTCTCTGTGTAGACCAGGCTGGCCTTGAACTCAAAGACATCAGCCTGCCTCTTCTTCCCAAGTAGTGGGATAAAAAGTGTGTGCCACCATAAATGACACCAATTTTCCAATCAAAATTGTTTTAATTCAATTATTCTGTGTGAGTGCATATGTGTGTGTACTTTTGTGCATCTTTGTGTGTGTCTGTATGTGCATATCTCTGTGAGTGTGTGTGTATCTGTCTGTAGGTGTGTATCTGCATGTGTATACTTTTGTGCATCTTTGTGTGTATGTGTCTGTGTATATATCTCTGTATATATATATCTGTGTGTGTGTGCATGTGTGTATCTGTGTGAGTGTGTATGTATCTGTGTGTGTATATGTAAGCATGTCTGTGTGTATGTGTATGCATGTCTCTCTGTGTGTATCTGCGTGTGTGTGTGTGTGTGTGTAGGTCAGAGGACCACTGCCAGGACTTCTCAGTCCCTGCCTTGTATAGTGCTGAAGCACTGTCTCTTCTTTCTGTGCTACATGACCTCAGATGCTTTGAGGGCCTCTGGGTAATTCTGTTTCTTCCTCCAATCCCACTGTTTGAATCTTTCATCCTAGAATAAAAGTATCATCTCTTCATCAGATATCTCCTCTCTCTACTTGATGCTACAGAACTGTCTGGGCTACCTAGTGTTAATGGACAACTTCACAGAGTGTAACCTGTTGATCGATAGCATCTAATGGTAACACTTGACAGGACAGAGATGTATTTGGTTTAAGCCTGAAGAAGAAACTAAGGGTAAATTAAATATGATAAGAAATTCAGAGTACAGTTCTGTATTTATGTATGCATACAACCTTACTAACATTACTTAATGTTTATAGTAAATTTTAATATGGATAATATATAAAATATTAGTATTTGTAGTTGCTTTACTACAGTTACATTATTTATTTTTAATTGTGTGCCCCAGCATGGGCATAGGACAGAGATCAACTTAGGCATTGCCTACTTTTGGCGATGGGTCTGTCATGGAACCTGGAACTCACTGAGTTGGCTGATTGGATGGTCAGCAGGACCCAGGCTTCTTCCTCCTGTCTCCACCTCCATAGTGCTGGGGTTATACCCTTGCCACCACACCCAGTTTGTTGTGTGCATGTGTGTTTTTTAAAGTGTGTTCAAGAGATCAAGCCCAAGTCCTCATGTCCACATAGAAAGCTCTTTACCAGCTAAGCCATCTCCCCAGTCCTAGAGTTTTGTTATTTATTGAATCAAAATAATAACAACTGAGTGTGACACATTATCCATCATTGATGGATGCCATAGCTTTGCCTGCTCTAGCAGGCCATGTTGAAATGTTATCGTACACACCAAAGGCCACCATGTTAAAGCGTTGCCTGTATACACCACAAACCACAATGTTAAGCGTCATCTGAACACACCACAGACCACCATGTTAAAGCATCACCTGTACACACCACAGGCCACCATGTTAAAGCATCGCCTGTACATACCACAGGCCACCACGTTAAAGCATCACTTGTACACACCACAGGCCACCAAGTTAAAGCATCGCCTGTACACACCACAGGCCCCAGCTTTCAGCTGAAGCTTCCGAGTTTTTGAGAACTAGAATCTGATTTGCAGTGAAGAATACAGAAGGATCCTAGGGCCTCTTCTGGAGGAAAGGTGAACACGTGAATCCTCAGGATGGTGTTTTTTTTTTTTAAAGGAACCATGCCATTTATATGAGCTCACGGCTTCCCACCCTCCCCGTCCCCGCCCTGTACTCCACTGAGTGGTCTGACTTATGTTTGCCCTCGCAGTTTGAAGCCTGCACCACCCACGGCTCCCACCCTTTATATACAGTGTATTTTTCTTTATATGGATTTCCTCTAGTGTGATAACTTTACCTATAAATTCCCATTTCACCTAAGAAAATTCTTTCCTTCAATTTCATTTGAGTCATTTGAGCTCACTGAGTGCTCTAACACAGAACAGGTTCTGTGGGTTACAAGCAACATGGCAGAGCGTGGGCACCAATCACAGCACTGTTTAGTGTTTTGAATGACAGTTCTCTGAGCCAAGCAACTTCCATCTTGTGAGGTTCAGCTAGCTTCCTTGCAGAATGATAGTCCTAGCTGGGCCTGATGTGTTACACCCCTCGTGGTAGGGTGTGGAGGGTCATAGGACCCTCCTGGTTGCCTGAAGCTCCTTTTCCCCATTCTATCACCTCTGCCTTCACTGAGCAGAATAGAGAGGCAAATGCCTTGGGGAGGCTGGAGTACATTGGCCAGGGAACACTAAGAGAGCGGGGTCCTGTCTATACAACTAAGAAGAAGCTCTTCTCCTTGCTGGGTCTCTAGGTGAGACCTGTGGAGGAAGGAGTGCTGTACCCCGTATCCCTGCAAGTAGCTCCTCACCTGTGCTCTGGAAGGGAGCCAGAAAAAGTCATTGGCTCCCCACAGTGAACTTCAGTGAAATGGCAGCTTGGTTTGTCAGGACCTTGGGAGGAGCAGTAACCTTTGTGTACATCTTCCTCTGGGAAGACAGTTTGGCAGCAGTGAGAGGTGGCGTCCATGATGTCATACCTGCCACTGTTGAGGCACAATTCCTCTTAGTAGGCAGATAAACTGCACCTGAGAGTTACCGGGTTCAAAACTAGCTTTAAAATCCCAGCAGCCCCACATCGTGTGGTCGGGTGGAGTTTTCTTCTCTCTAAATCTTGTTACTTTATTTGTAAAAGAGGGTAACAAAATTGAATATCCTGGGAAGATTAAATGGGATAACGTGAGGTTGTCAGCAGGGTGAGGATCAAAACTCATGATTTATTGCTTGCAGCTCTCTGTCCCACCTTATATCATGTTAGTTCTCTCTCAAGTTTCTGAAGCTGACATCCAACAGGCTGCGGGTGCCTTTCATTTGACCCTCATGCCATAAAATGCCTACGTTTTTCTCTCCATCTAGACGAGGAAGGCATGTTTCAGTAGGCCTTCCAAAGCCACACAGCAAGCAGTGGCGGAGCATGAATGTCTGCGCACCAATTCTGCGCCACTGCCGCTCTGCTCTGATTTTGTCTTTTTCTCTGGCATTGGTTCTACATCCCATACCTGGCTGCCTGGAATTTGATGAGAATCATACATGTCATGGGATGACTGGAGAGACAGGGCACCACTGGGTCTGGAATGCAGCATTTAGGGCAACAAATCACTCCTGTTTCTCTTCTCACTGCTGACTTGCAGCGCCCCATTTCACACCCTGGGTGTAACTCACCAGAGGGATGAAGCCATTTTACACTCCCAAGAGCAAACCAGCCTGGCCAGTGCTGTGAAATGCACTGCGTGGCCTGGTGTGAAAGCTGCCCCATGGCATCTAAGTGGCCGTAGGAACAACGCAACAGCATCTCTTCTGGAAGTTTACTGCGACAGTCTAATCTCACTTTATCTCATTATCCCTTATCCTGGTTTTGGTAACTACCTTCTGCTGCTCAATTAGGTGACAAAACTCAGTGTTGATTTGATGTGTTTGAGTTGAGGTACCAAGATTGCCTGTGTAGTATGAAGGACCCAGGGCAGTCAGTCCCATGTGGAGGTCTACTGGACAGTTCACAAGAAATATCTCTCTTGGTCCACCTTGATGCTTTTCTTGAAAATCAGATTAAAATTTGCAAGCTGAGAATGGTGGTACATGTCTTTAGCCCAACATTTGGGAGGAGAGGGAGGTGGATCTCTAGGAGTTTAACCAGCCTTTTCTACATAGTGTCAAAAACAAATAAATAATTTTGCAGTGTCTTTGGGTGGTAGCTTGTGTGGTCTAGAAATATAGTTCCCATCTGCTTAGCATTTATGAGGCCCTAGGTTCAAACCCTAAGAATTTCCCCTTCTGCTACACACACACACACACACACACACACACACACCAGGAATTTCTCCTTCTACTACACACACACACAGCAGGAATTTCTCCTTCTCTTACACACACACACACACACACACACACACCAGGAATTTCTCCTTTTCTTACACACACACACACACCAGGAATTTCTCCTTTTCTTACACACACACACACACATACACACACACCCAGGAATTTCTCCTTCTACTATACACACACACAAGGAATTTCCCCTTCCACTACACACACACACACACACTCCCAGTTGGGGAGAAAGCTCAGTCAGTAAAGCATTTGCCTTACAATCATGAGTGTGATCCCCAGAACCCGTGTAAAAATCTGAGCACATACTCTTAATCCCAAAGACGGCGAGATGGGAGGCAAGGACGGTGGACCTCTGGAGGCCTAATGGCCACCTAGTCTGGTTGGCAAGGCTCCAGACAATGGGAAACCCTCTCCTGTCTCAAATCAAGATGGAAGGCAACTGAAAAATAACACACCAGGTTGCCTTCTCACCCATACATGCCTGTTCACTCGTGTGCATTCATGCGCACATGTGCACATGGGCACACACTCAAAAATAAATATCGTGAGGGAAGGAGGGGACACCTTTAAGCTCAAAGGATGTCTACCAAGCAGTCCCCTCCCCCCCTCCTCCGCGGTACAGCAGGACAGCCTAAATGGGTACCACGGACAGACAGCACACATACCAGCACTTCCTGGCGCTGTGATTAGGAATTGTCCTAGCTTGTCAAAATACCTCAGAAAGGGCAACAGCACATCTGGTCCAGACCGGTACGGGAAAGGCTCAGCAAGCAGCGTCCTTCAGACAGCGACCCGAGAGTCTGCGTCCTGTGTGCCAGTGCCTCAAGAAGATGTCATACAACAGCTCCGTCCTGGCTGTGCATCATGTCACAACTGTCACCACAACAGCTAAGCGTTTTGACAAGTAGGCTGTGTTAGGATGAAAATATCCAGTGGAGGAAGATATCCTCCACTGGAAGTTAAATACTACTTCTCAGCCTCATCTATCCCGGGGATATGATAGGAAATGGAATCAAACGGCCTCTCCAACCCACAAAACAAATTGTGGAAACACTTGGGTTGGCAGCTCCCAGGCACTTCTCACTAGGGGTAATTAACAGCACATTAAAGCTAATGGCTAATTACCTTGGCCTATGCTCACATCCTTCCAAGTCTGACTTAACAGATAAACCAAGACTGGCTTTTTCATTCCGTGACTCCTGGGTCTGGAGGGAGCTAGGGGAGATCAGGGAGGCAGGGAAGCTCCATGAATCCGCTAGTGGAGCCAGGAATGGTGGCGCACACCTGCAATCCCAGGACTTGGGAGGTAGAGTGGGAGGATGGCTAGAGACTCGAATCTAGGGCTACATGGTAAAACCCCGTCTTAAATAAACAGGACAAGACAAGACAAAACAAACAATGAACGGTGCTCAGATCTCAGGAGGTAATTGGGTAATTGCCAGCCTCCGCAAGTTAACCTTGAAAAGAAAGTTAATTTAGAGAGGTGTGTGGGCACTGTGCGCAGACCCTTGAAGGCCTGTTTTCTGAGGCTGTGTCATCAGGGGCTGATCTGTAAAGCTGGCTGCAGAAACATTTGGTGCGCTTAATAAGATGTCAGCTAGATGAGTGACTTAGGGAGGGAATACTCACAATTCACCTTTCTGTAGACGGGAACAAAATCCTGCTGAAAGCGCTGAGTCGCCACACAAAGGTGTTAACACAGGGCGCTCCTCCAAAACCCTTTGTCTGTCCTGGACAGAGAGCGTTTCCATGAACCTGGGACAGTAGGGAAATCAGTCAAGCGGACTCTAGAACCAGCCTGGTCTACTTATTGAGTTCAAGCCTACCTAGAGTTACATAGTGAGATCTTGTGTCAAAAATATATTAATAAAAAGATGTATTCTATTTTTAAGCATGTGGATGTGTGTGTATGTCTTGTTCTATTTTCAGTCATGTGTATTGGTGCATGTATGTACATGTGTGTGGGTGGCTGAGAAGGCCAGAAGGCAAAGGACTCCATGTGGCCTTGAGTCGTGGGCAGTTGTAAGCTGCCACACGCATGTTCTGGGGATGGTGCTCTGTGAGAACAGCAGGCAGTTGTAAGCTGCCACATGCGTGTTCTGGGGATGGTCCCTTGTGAGAACGGCAGGCAGTTGTAAGCTGCCACACACATATTCTGGGGACTGTCCTCTGTGAAAACAGCAGGCAGTCTTTGATACTGAGCTGTCCTTCAGCCTTGATTGTTTTATTATGATAGGGTGTCTTTCCTTATGTGCTCCAGGCCAAGTTTAAATTTAAATGTCTCAGACTCCCAAATGCTAGGATTATAGGTGTGCACAGCAAGCTGGAAACCAAGGACAATGTTTTGTTTTGTTGAGACAGGGTTTCTTTGTGCAGCCTTGACTTTCCTAGCTAGCTCCTTTCAGAATTCAAGAGATCCATCTGCCTCTGCCTCCCGAGGGCTGGGATTGAAGGTGTGTGCCACCACCGCCCAGTTCCAACTACAATTTTAACTAAACGCTTTGTTTGTCTTTATAAGTGGCCTTGGAGATGGAAGAGGACAAAGAGTTAAGCCCCCCAGCGTGGTTCTTGGCCCCTGGCACTGGTAGGAAGGAATGGATTTTTTGAATGTCTTGTCCTGGCACGGTTGGTCCAGGCTGTGGTGCCGGCACTCAGGAAGCTAAGCTGACAAATCCCAGACCAACCTGGCTCTGCAGTGAGATCCTGTTTTTAAATGCACAAATAAGTAGACAGACAAACATGTGACTTTTTCTGGGGAGACATGAACAAATGTCTGTTGACCCCAATAGAGCACCAACAACAGCTAAAAGAAAAGATTCCATTCAAGTTTAACTTAGTAGCCAGAGGAGTTTACTGGGGTTATTTATAGAACATAGGTGACTCGAAGGAAGTTGCATTACCAAAATGCCTATTGTAGCGTAGGTGACAACTCAGGAAAGCTGCCTCCTGGATCTCTCTGTATAACTTAGAGGTGAAAGAGCCTCGTCTTCCCAGAAACGGCTTTTACAGGACCTTAGGGAGAGGCTCAGTGACTCTTGTAAGGTTCAGCATCTTTCTGATCCTCGTAAATGTCACCTACATCCTGAGTCCTATGGGTTTTTCCCTTGCCTAGAGAAAGGAATGTTTCCATTGGGAATTAACTACAAAACACTCTACCCTTTCTCCGCCCTTCCCTTCTTCCCATCCCCTCCCCTTTGCGATGGCCTCTGAGCCTCGGAGGAGATGCTATAGATACTTGATATTATTGTTTTTATTTTGAGTGCTGTCCTGGTACCTCGTTGTGGCTGTATAGTGGCTGGTACTCAGCAATGTGATTACTTTCTTGGATCTGTCACTGATCCCACAGATGAGGGTTACTTACAAGAGCATGGGTACTGCAAGGCAGGTGCATCACCAAGAAGCTCCTCACTCCAGCAAGGATAATGACCCATGAAAACTGTATCCTTGGAGCTCTCTGCATAACTTCCAGGTAGCTGAGCTCTCCCTGGCAGCTGTTACTGTTTGAACTGCAGGGAGAGGTCCCAGGAACCTTGTGTCAAGAGCATCCTTAGCCTTGTGAGTTTGGTTTTCTTTCTGAGTCCTGTGCTACCTTTCTCCCTTCGAGAGGGTATGCTCCAATTCGGAGGAGACAGCTAGTACCATAAACCAAAGGGAAAGGGGAACTTTCAGTCTCTCTTGGTCTTTTTCACTGACTTGGTGTAATAAATTTTTTCTTAGAGAATCCAGAAGGTAGGCCTCGATTCATACTGGCTAGACTGAACCTAGGGGAAGCTGAAAGAGCGTGTTCTAAAATTAGGAATGAGACCCGGGTGCTTCTCTTTCTCTTCACATTCATTACAGCGCTCAGAGTCTTAGAGCAGAGCCAGGAAGGGGGGGTGGGGTGGGTAAAAGTGATGCAATTAGAAAGGGAAGAAGTTAAATTATCCCCATCTGTGGGTAACATGATTCTATAACTTAAATTCCATGCTAAAGATTCTAGCAGAAAACACAAAGAACTGATCAACACTTTCATCAAAGTAGCAGCATTCAAGAATCAACATTCAGAATGTTATAAGAAATCAGGACAAAGTCTTCCATTTAAGGCTTTAAAAATAAAAACAAAAAATCTTAGTAATAAACTTAACAAGGATCTAAAAGACCTCTACAATGAAAACTAAAACATTGAATAAAGAAACTGAAGAAGACCTTACAAGATGGAAAGATCCCTTACAAAAAGTTAATGGACTGGCAGAATTAATATGGCAAATATAACTGCATTACAAAGAGCAGCCAATATAGTCAATGAAATCCCCATCAAAATTTCAGTGAGATTCTTCACAAAACTACAACAACAACAACAAAATAAAGTCATAAAATTCATACCGAAATACAAAAGTTCCCAAATAGCAACTGTAAGCAAAAAGAGCAATGCTGGAGAGAGGCCTCACAAAACCCCATCTCAAACTATACTACAGAGCCATAGCAACAGAAACATCCTGATGCTGGCAACAAATAGATACTCAGTCCCCTGGCTAGGGGACAGAGGGGACCAAAGAGGACAGACAGACATGCGCAGAGAAAGCTCTCTACCTCTTCTTTCCCTGTCCTGCCACCTTCTGCCTTTTGGGTGCCCTTTGTATGAACATATTTTAATTACATGTTCAAATCTAGATTGCACACATGAGCAGAATGGGATATTTGTTTTTCCAAGTCTGCCATGTTTCTCATAACATGATGATCTCCAGTTCAACCAATTTTTGTGCAAATATCAGAATTCTTCATCACAGCTCAATAAAACGCCAGTGCATGCATATGTAAATGCATGTGTGTGTATTACATATATACATGTCACCTTTTCTGTAGCCACTCATCTGTTAACCAGGGTTGGGGGGTCTGGACTCTTCCATGGAGAAGATGCATCATTCTACAAGTTCATTGTGTTTATTTATACAACTCGAACATGGAGGCAGGGTTATTGCTTGCAGCTGAAGGAGAGGTGAGGTTAGTACCTGAGAAACAAGGAGGAATGATACATACAGCTGGACAAGGAGCTAGGTCTCAATCCTGGTAGAAGCTGTCTCTGTAGAGGAGCAGTCTGCAGGCTGAAAGTATCTGTGGGGAGGAGGCTACGGTGGACATTTTCTGCAAACATTGTCAATACTCTACTTGGACAAGAGGAAGCCTTGGTCACCCTTCTGAGCCTCACCTGGGGAAGGCCTTCGCATTCCCATGGGTCTGAGGCACTGGGGTTCTTAAAGTGGCAGTACCTGTGTCAAAGGGTACCCACTCACCCAGGACTTCTCTTGCTCCCCACAAACTACTATCTGATAAAGCTGTCAAAATTATGCTTTTGAGAAAAGTGTCTTCAGCAAACAGCGCTGGGGGAATTCAGCATCTACCTGTAAAAGAATGAACTTAGACCCATACATCTCTTCCTGCACAATTCAAAGGGAATTCAAAACGTATCCAAGACCTTAACATAAGACCTGAACCTTAGAGCTATCTAGAGGAAAGAATATGTAAAGCACTGTAAGACATGGATTAGCGAGAACTTTCCAAGAAGTTCTCCACAGCAAAGGAAACTATTGGCATAGGAAAACAAACAAAACAGGGTGTAGACTGGGGAGGAATATTTGCCAGCTATACATAATACAGAGGATTAATATCTAGGGTCTTTAAAGAATTTTAAACATTAGCATGGAAAAGTTATCCAATGAATAATTGGGCTAATGAATTGAATAGACAATTCTCAAAGGGAAAAGTGCAAAGGGCCAATAAATGCTTTAATGTGCTCAATATCTTTAGCCATCCGGGAAAGACTAGAGCTGCACCGAGACTCAGTATCTCCCCAGTCAGCCTGGCTGCCATCAAGAAAGGCAATAGCAAATGCTGCTGGGGGTGTGGGGAGAGAAGAACGTCCCCGGTGTCTGCTGGCAGCGTAAGCTGGTGCAGGCGCTGTGGGAATCAGTAGGGAGTTTCCTCCAAAAGCTAAACATGGCCCTACTGTGTGACTTAGCTTTTCCAATCCTAGATGTAGTCCTGTGAGAATCTAAGTCTGCACACCCAGAGACACTTGAACACGTGTAGTTAGACTTTGCTTTGGGCCACTAGCTCACAAATAACGACAGGGAAACTTATTAATTGTAAAAGGTCAACCTTAGCTCAGGCTTGTCCCGCTAGCTCTTATAACTCCAATTAACCCATGTTTTTTAATCTATGTTCTTCACGAGGCTTGCTACCTCATCTGCTTGTAACCCCATCCTCCTTCCTCTGCATCTGGCTGATAACTCCACCTTTCTTCTGCCCAGAGTCCTCCCTGTCCCTGGAAGTCCCACCTAACCTCTTCCTGCCTGGCTATTGGTCATCTAGCCTTGGCAAAGACACATCTTCACAGTGTAAACAAATATTCTGTGACACACACCCATTTGGCTACTATTCGTAGCAGCCAACAAACGAAGCCAAGTCTGATGAGTGAGTAGCTGAAGAAAATGTGGCAAAGCTGGGTGTGGTGGCACACGCCTTTCATCCCAGCACTTGGGAGGCCGAGCAGGTGGATCTCCGTGAGTTAGGGCCATCCTGGTCTACAGAGTGAGTTCCAGGACAAACAGAGCTGTTACACAGACAAACCCTGTCATGAAAAGAGGAAAAAAGAAAAAAAAATGTGGCCTAAACACACACTGGGGTTTTACTGATGATGTTTACTGTGATGAAGATTATAACATTTGCAGGAAAATGGACTGATCTGGAGATGATTTTGTTATGAGAAATAAGGCAGGTTTGGAAAAATGTACATCACATTTTTGCTCCTGTGCAGTATTGATTTAAATATGTAATTAAAAATATAAACACCTGTCTTGAAAAAAACTCCAAAAAATATAAAGGTGTGTGTGTAGGTGTATAGTTGTGTGTAGGTATTTGTAGACGTGTGTAAGTGTGAGTAAGTGTTTAAGTGTGTATGTGTAAGTGTGTATATGTGTGTAGGTAGGTGTGTAGGTATGTATAGGTGTGTGAGTATGTGTAGGTGTATGTAGGTATGTAGGTGTATGTAGGTATGTAGGTATGTATAGTGTGTAGGTATGTGTAGGTGTATAAGTGTGTGTAGGTGTATAGGTGTGTGTAGGTGTATGTAGGTGTATAGGTGTGTAGGTATGTGTAGGTGTATAGGTGTGTATAGGTATATAGGTGTGTGTAGGTGTATTTAGGTGTGTAGGTATGTGTTGGTGTGTAGGTATGTGTAGGTGTGTAGGTGTGTGTAGGTGTATAGGTGTGTGTAGGTGTATAGGTGTGTGTAGATGTATAGGTGTGTGTAGGTGTGTAGGTGTGTGTAGGTGTATAGGTGTGTAGATGTGTAGGTATGTGTAGGTGTATAGGTTTGTGAGGTGTATAGGTGTGTGCAAGTGTGTGTAGGTGTATAGGTGTGTAGGTGTGTGTAGGTGTATAGGTGTGTAGGTGTGTGTAGGTGTGTAGGTATGTGTAGGTGTATAGGTGTGTAGGTGTTTAGGTGTGTAGGTGTATAGGTGTGTGTCAGTGTGTAGGTATGTGTAGGTATATAGGTGTATGTGTATGTAGGTATATAGGTTGTGTAGGTTAATAAGTTGTGTATGTGTGTAGGTGTATAGTTTGTGTATGAGTATAGGTTGTGTGTATGTATAGGTTGTGTAGGTGAATAGGTAGTGTGTGCATAGGTTGTGTAGATGTATAGGTTGTGTGTGTATAGGTTGTGTATGTGTGTGTAGGTGTATAGGTTGTGTAGGTGAATAGGTTGTGTGTGTGTGTATGTGTATAGGTTGTGTGGGTGTATAGGTTGTGTATGTGTGTGTACGTGTATAGTTTGTGTATGTGTATAGGTTGTGTGGGTGTATAGGTTGTGTAGGTGAATAGGTTGTGTATGTGTGTGTAGGTGTATAGGTTGTGTGAGTGTATAGGTTGTGTGTGTGTAGGTGTATAGGTTGTGTAGGTGAATAGGCTGTGTATATGTGTGTAGGTGTATAGGTTGTGTAGGTGAATAGGCTGTGTATGTGTGTAGGTGCATAGGTTGTGTGTGTGTAGGTGTATAGGTTGTGTGTATAGGTTGTGTATATGTGTGTAGGTG
>LOEQ01001186.1:5505-23213 GCA_001685075.1 Bramus lutescens
TTTTTTTTTGAGGCTTTGCTATGAACGTGGTGTAAAGTTTGACGACAAAAACAGAGCAAAGTACCGTTCTGAGTCTAGATCTGAGTTCCAAGGTCAGGGATTGCTTTGTCTAGGCTGGGAAACAAGGAGCTCTGTGGCTTAAGTTTTGTGACAAAGGTCACCAAACGCCACTATCAGGACATGTGTGCATGTACACAAACCACACAGATGAACACACACATCCACGTATCTGGAACCCGCCTTTCTTGCCTCACTTTTCCTCATGGATGATCGCCAGTCACTTGCCATCTCTCTGGCTTAGCCAACACTAACAAGACCTATTTCACCCTTTCCTTGCCAGCTCTTGCTGCCCCTGTTTTGTCCCCTGGAGAAAAACCTTTCACAATTACTTTTGTTGGTTTGGGGTTTTTGTTTTGTTTTGTTTTTAGAGGCAGACTGTTGCCACAGAACCCAAGCTGGTGCCCCGGAACTCACTATATCACCCAGATTATATTCAAGCTCATAATAGCCCTTCCGTAGCCTTCTGTGTACCCTGTGCCTGGGAAATGCCTTTGCCTCCCAGGGTTCACCTTGCTCTGACAGTTCTTGATGGAGGCCTGTCCCTGCCTCCAGTTCACTTCTCCTGGCCGCTTCCCTCCACGGACAGGCCTCCCTGCCACACTCCAGCCTGAAGCCCTGTAGAAAATGATTATTCAACAAATATTTGTTCAGTGCTGTTTGTGGGTCAAACTCTCTGTTCTTCTCCTTTCTGACATGAAGGCGGAGCCTCAGCATACAGGGCGGTTATATGCCCCATACAAGTAACTCAGTGACCCTAAGCCACTGTCCACTGGAGCGTGTTAGCAGACCGTCTAGGTAACACAGAAGGATTTAGCCTAAGGCACACAGTAAGCATAGCACGCAGTATGGAGTCACAGGTATGTGCTCGGGCCTGCCTTAGCTGTCTGTCTGAAACACAGCACATCTGGGATAGTAATAGTGTCCACATTTCTGACCTGTGGTCCTTTTAACCATAGCCATTGTTGGACTAATGTGGAGGGTGAGGAAGGAGCTGAAACGAAAAGGTGCCCTTGTCTGTGGTCACCCCATGAATCTATCTATGAGAGACCTGGATATGACACTGAGTAGCTTAACTCCATATTGCATGATGCCCAGTGGCCTCAAAGACCCTCCCTCCCAGACTGATGGGTACCATGATCCCTGGATAGCTCACTATACAAACAATGTGGCAAAGGGTCAGGATCCAAGGCCCGGGGTTGGGGGGAGACTTGGCCTCTGGTACAGCCAGGCTATCTACAATGTGTGGGCCACACAGGGCTTGCTCAATTTGTCTTCTCATCTAGGAAGCAGGATTCCAGAATTCTTGGCACTGTCCCTCTCCAGGGCTTCTTTGGCTCCACCCAAGGCCAATAATCTCAGTCACTCCTCACAGAAGTTGGCTGTGCTGTCTCTGCCCAGCGGATATGGATGTTTGCTTGGGGAACCCTCCCTATAGCCATCTGGAACTCGGTGGCATGAAGGAGAATTGGAAGCCTGAAGCAACTAAGAATATCAGCGTAGCGAGTACACCTGGGCAGGACTTGTACTTACTTGGTTCATCAGGTCTGCAGCTCTGCCTCTTAGAGGAAAAGCAGCCAGAGCCTGGGGCCACCTGAGGAGCAGCTAGGTACTGTCTCCCTCTGGCCCTGGCTACTCCAGCACTTCCCCTTCCCTCCTCTGTAAAATAAGGGTGATCATCTAATGAAATAATGACCTTTCAGTGTCCACCACAGGCTGCATTGGGCAAGGGTAAAGGCCTCAGGGCAGGTGAGGTTCGAGGGACTGGAACTTATAGCCCTTTCTCAGGAAGAACAGCGAGGAAGTGGCCTGAAATGTCAGCAGTCTCCAGAGCCTTCTTTGCTGTGGGATGATGACCTACAAAATACAGGAGGGACCTGGCACGGGGTGACAGGAAGAAAAAGGACCAAACCCATGGAGCCTGGGTTGGGTATCAGAGGACAGGTGGTAGGAGGCAAAAGGGGGACAAGCAGCACCCACCGCCATCAGAGCCAGCTACAAGCACAGCGCCAGGGTCAGCTCTACAGGAAACAACAGCTCTGCATTCAGGGTAGGGGTAAAGAAAAGAACAGTGGGAAGAGAAAAAAGGAGATAAAAACAAAACCAAGTTAGTGAATTTTTAAATTAGATCTCTACAGGTAGAAACACTGTGAAAGAGTAAACCTAGTCATTTAAAGTGGAACGAATTAGAATAGAATATGTAGGACTCAGCCTTTGAAAGCCAGTCTACCAGCGGCCGGCCGGCAAAAGGTCTTCAAATAAGTCAACCCCAAAACTTACATACAACCCCTGGGAAAGGTTGCTTCCCCCAAGTTATTCGAGATTATTTTTCTACCACATGGTAGAATAGAGAGAAATCCAAGGCAGGCTACATCAGGTGTGATGGTTCACGACTGTAAACCCAGCACTCAGAAGACAGAGGATGGAGGATGGCTGAGTTCAAGGCAAGTCTGAGTTACAGTTACAATCTCGAGACAAAAAAAACTTGAGGTTAGCTTCCTCATGTACTTCCATCCGTAAACAGCCCAACACGCCAAGATGTCACCGTGTAGTGCTGTCTTCAGTTTCTTATGAGGGAGAGGGGTGGTAAAGAGGGCCTGCCGGGTCTCACCCATCCTCAAATCAACCACACTTGTGAAGCAGAGATCTGCTCCCTGTTTTCTTTAGATCTCAAATGAATTCATCAGCACAGCTTCAAGGAATGGAGACAGGGTTGGGTTCAAGACCAGCCCTGCCTGGGCAAATCCATCTTCCGACTGGCCAAGTCTCAGTCTCTGGAATGAAACTGAGATGCTGAGCAGGACCCGTGGGTGGAGGAATAGGGCCACAGCTAAGTGACAGACACTGCTTTTTAAACAGACTGACTGCACTAGGGTTTAACTAACAAAACAAACCCAAAAGAAAAATGTTTATGTTGAACTATGTAGATCCCCAGGGCTGGGTTTTGCAATCAGCCTCTTTATCTGGCAGTGATAAGTTTTGACCTTACCCCATAGTATCCTCCTGCCCCAGTGGTAGAGAGGGCAGCCGGAGGGCAGTAGTAAGGAAGCAGGTTGGTGTGGGTGAAGAAGCAGTCTGTCAGGCTTGGCTCCCAGAGGTCTGAGTCAGCGGGGCAGGCAGGGCAGGCCCAGTCCACGCATGCTGTGGGGAGGACCGGGTACAGGAATGTTCCTCCCATCCAAGCGAGGGCCCTGCCCACCGCATCCTGGCATCGTGGCTCCTTCTCCCTTCTGCCTTAGACACTGCAACTCAGCTGCAGACGGGGATGCTCCAAAGCCTGGAACTGTGGCTGGTGGATTCAGCCAGGGGTCTTCAAGAACAGCCTGGTCCTCAGGACTGGCTCAGGGTTAACAAGGCCATGCCAGCCTGACCAGAGCTGGGCTCTGGCACCAGAGCATCCCTCACCCTGATGGGTGAGGTGGTCAGGTACCATCTTCACTAAGATTCAGGGTCACTATTCTGAACAGTGAGTTGAACTTGGTGCTGTGGGTACATCCTGTCTGGACACCCAAGAGCCCCTAGAGCACAAGCCTATATGTGGCACCTGTAACTTGCTCTGCATCTCATCTGGGACACAGGCCCTCTGGGTTGCTTGTCCCTCAAAGTTCTCTTGAATCTCTAATGAATCTAAAGACTCTTCAAGGGGGTCTATGAAGTGATAGACGTGGTACCAGTAGCATATACCTATGGAACACGTTTGCTTCAGATCATGTGACTCTGGCTATGTAAGGTTGTTATTGTGTGCCAAGGACTGTTGTGATTACATAGCAAAGTGGTTGGGACATATCTGCTAACAGATGACAACACGTGTGTTCATAGCTGTGAATACATGACACAGGATGGTGGTGTGACCAAGGTGCAACTCTGTGAGGGGCTCAAGTGTTAGTGGCCACTGTAGCCTTTGGAAAGTGTAGGACTGTGCATTTGTGTCTGTGACTGTGCATCTACAACCCAGGGACCGTGTCTGAGGCTATAGTACCACAGCTATGGCACGGATGCTCACAGCTCTTCTGTAGCCTAAGGAGACAGGATGTGCAATCTCAGGTCTGCCTCCATCCCGTCTCTACATAAACACAAAGCAGACTCCTTCTCCAGGGCTGGGCCAAGATTGGGAACCCAGGAGTCCCAACCCCCATCCCAGGTTCTGGTAGCTGCTCAGGACAGAAAAAGAGGCCTTGTTTTCCAACCCCCTCAGAGCAAAGTGAGAGAGGAAACTAGAGGCAGCTGGGCCCAGCTCAGTCTGGAACATCTGCCTAGCATGTGACTAAGGCCAACAAGCCCTGTCATCACAGCATTGCCCCCCATGCTCTCCCCCCGTCTCCTGCTGGAGGACATTCTACCCAGCTCAGAATGAGCACAGATTTCTCCAAAGCATACAGATAGAAAGAAACCAGAACAAGGGTTGTGACACCCCCATTCTCCATACACCTGTTACTAGCCAGAGACCTTGGTGCTACTTGGAGCAGGAGGTCTATCTCTAGCCTTCACTTTATCTTTTCTTTCTTCCTTTTCTTGTTGAGACACTATTTTGCTGGGTAGACCAGGCAGGCTGGCCCTGAACTCACAGAGATCCACCTGCAACTGTTGGGGTTAACGGTGTGCGCCACTGTGTCTGGCTTCTAGTTTTCACTTTGAGATTTTTCTCCTAGGCCCAAGCCCCTTTGAGAACCCACCATTTTGATTACAGGAATGGGAGGTGGTTCCTTCTCAGCAGAGGGACACAGCAGGGCAATACTATTTCATAGGGCAGGAAGTGTTAGCAGGGTGCTTTCCAGGCGTAGTGGGTTAAGAGGAACATTCCAGAGGGCTTCAGGAAGGAGCCCTACCCCCATGCATGCTCAGAGCCTTCCCTACAGAAAACTACATGGAGGTCAAAACTGAGACGACGCTACAAACAAGAAGTTAACTCCTTTACTAATGGAAAGATGAAGGCAGGCAGGGAGGGGAGAATTCCTCAGAAAGTCCCACATCTGACCTAATTTTGATCCAGAGCCAAGGGGCTCCATTCCAAAAGTTCCTGTAAGGACACTATGGCCTAAATGAGGCCGGCCCATTCCTCACTCCCTGCCATGAGCTCCTCAGACTCTGACCTGATCAAAAGCCCTCCCCGGTGAACCTCACCCTGGAAAAAATCCCCTCTGCCTCTGAAAGAGGATCAGCTCAGTCAGTGTTCTTTCCGTATGTGAAAGAAAATCTTCCGTCACCGGGGCACTCCAAAGGGCATGGAGACGAGTCTTCTTTAAGCTCTAAAATGGGAGGCATTACAGGGCTGGGAATCCAAAACTGATGAGAGTCTCTGCCTCTCCTGTGCTGGACCGGAGCTTTCTAGGGACAGCTCCCTAGGACATGTATCACCTGGGACTTCTCCTACAATCTTTAGCACAAAGACTATGATACCAGGAACCCCTGTACATAACTCCATCCATTTTGGAGATAGAAGAGGGGCTAGCAATATGGCTTAGTCAGTAAAGTGCTTGTAGCAAGAGCATGAGGACCTGAGTTCAAATCCCTACCATAGGCATAAGTAAAAATCCAGAACTCAGGCATGGCCGCACATGTCTTTAATCACAGCACTGGAAGGCAGAGGCGGGTGAATCTCTGTGCCTTCCAGGCCAGCCAAGACTACACATATGCCATTTGCCTGTAATCCCAGCACACTGGGGAGGCAAAGACAGGAGAAACCCTAGAGTTCACTGGCTAGCCAGCCTAGCCCAGTTAGTAAGTTTCAGACCCATGAGATGCTCAAAAGTAAGGTAGAAAGCAACTGGAGACACCCAATGTTGATCTCTGGTCACCATGAGCATCTCCCCCCAAATATACACACATACACACACACACACACACACACACACACACACACACAGGCAAATATACACACACACATACACCCCGAGGCATAGGCAAATACACCCCCCCAAGACACAGGCAAATACACACACACACACACATATACACACACACCCCAAGACACAGGCAAATACACACACATACACACACCCTGAGGCACAGGCAAACAATGAAGAGGCCCAGGTCTGAGGAGGCCATGTGGCCAGCTGGGGATATAGGGCCTTCTACTGCCTCTGACCATCATAGCCTTGCTCCTGTTTTGAAGTTATGCATTAATTTTTAGACCCATCAAGATCACTGAATCCAGTCCCGTGGGGGCGTTTTGGGTTCTGTTCTCCCTGCAGCCCTCACTGTTTCCAGGACTCAGAAAGAAAAGGCTGTACTTCCGTTACAGTAGCTGTAAAATGTTTATCAAGAAAAGAGAGCCAAGCAGCAGGACCCAGGAGCAGACCATGACTTCCCAGGAAGGCAAAGGGGGCACACAGTCACTTCCCAACAACATGCTGCTGGGTCACATCCTGGCCTAAAGGGGAAAGGGGCAGTATCTCCTGGAGGATGTAAACATAGGTGAGCCTGCCCAGGAGCAGGGGGTCTAAAGTCCCCAGATTCTTTCTCTCAGATTTTCCACTGCGCAATGAGAAGGATTTAAGAAGACCAGCCCACAGAAGCAAAGGCCCCTGGGAACTGGGGACCTGGACCTGCTAGGAGAATGGGGAATTACTGCTAGTAACTTTCGACAGTTCCCTCCAGGAAGGCACCACCAAGGCTCAGTGCTCTGTGGCTTGAGCATCTTGAGCCCAGAAAAGGGAAAGTTGCTGCGTAGTGCTCTACTCAGTGAGGGGGGCTCCCTCAACCAGGATGAGGGGAGTTTAAGACTTATAGGAGGGAGTTGGCCTGCAGTCCCTCCTGCAGAAGCATGGATGGGGCAGGAAAAGCCAGGGACCAAGGAGCAAGAATGATCCCTCCCTCTGTCATACAGATCACAACCCATGGGAAAGGTAAGGAAGAGGAGACTCAACACTGGTCCTCTCTCCAAAATGTCCTTCACCCCATTTACTGTCTTGTAGGTCCTTGTAATTCTTCAAGAGATTTCTGGTATGTCACCAACTCCATGGAATGTCCCCTGACCAGCAGAGTTTTGTGGTCCCTTCAAGGAGTTTCCATGAATCCTTAAGTGGCACTGTCACATTGCATTGTCTGATATCCATCCTGAAAAGTGGTTCCTCCAGGACAGGCATGTTTCAGCCTTGGTCACCAATGTCTCAGCCATGGCCACAGCAGTTCGTGGAGCCCAGGGAATGAACAGGGTGTGGTGGCCAGGTGAGCATGCACTATAGGCTCCAGAGAAGTCTGCTCTCTAGGGACTGACCAGCAGCCCAGACTTTGGCTCAGAGGACTCCTACCTCCACTCACCCATCTTAAAATAAGGGAAGACTTCTCCAGGGGTATCAGGACTTCTCAAAAGTCCCTTCTCTTCTAACAGGCCATTCCTCACCCACTCCTCAACATCCACTGCTAGGGGCAGGGAAGCCTGGAGTGGGATGGACTGCAGTGGCCAGGTCCTGGTGGGAAGAGGACCTACATACGTGGCCAGAAGGATCAGAGATAGTCATACATGCGCAGCGTCTTCTCCAGCTGCTGACCCACCCGCTGGTAGAAAAGGATCTGCTGGCGCAGGTAGCTTTGCATCATATGCTTGAAGTCAAGCTCACGGCGCTGGTGGAAGTGGTTCATCTCGGCCTGCAGGGCGAAGCCTACCACACGGCAGCGCCTCCGAATGCCATCTGCCTCTTCCTGAGCCATGCGGCCCTCATCACTCATGCGCTGGCTTTCCTTCACCTTGGCAAAGGCACCTGGCAGGACAGAGCACAGGACAGGCAGGTTAAGGCTTGGGCCCCCCATTCACTCACTCCCTGTACATCCCTATAGTCTCGCAAAGGCGAAAGACACCCCAGATGGCTCCACCCAGACTTCCTCCTGAACCTACCTGACTGTCTCCCTCAGGACATCACAGGCCTCAATGTCTCCTTTTTCAGCTTTAGCCCCTCTCTTCCGTGTACCCTGTGATGTCAGAGACTTTCCAACATTCTGTATCTTAGCTATCACACTCTAGCTGGCTGGCTTCCCTGAGGTGTGAGCTAAGTGAGTTTAGGGACTGTCATGTTCCTGTTCCCCAGGTCCCACAAGGTCTGGCCAGGCAGATGTAGACAAACACACCTGCTGAACTGACTCATCTCATCCCCGGGCTGCTATGACAGTGACATCCTCCCTAATTTGAGAGTCTATCTCAGCATCCAAAGACACTCCCTAAGCTGGATGCCGTGTCTGGCTCTTCACTGCCTGTGGATGGCAGTCCACACCCATTCCCCTGCCTAGGAGGCCTCGGGGAGTTGGATCTTGCAGATGTGACTTCCACAGTGACACCATGTCCACCCAACCCTCCCAGTTCTTTCCTATCTTGCCCCTGCCTGCTGTATCTCGATCCATAATTCAAGGGCTAGATCAGGTTCTACTTCTATAGCAAAGTCTCCTCAGCACCCCAGGCAGAATGCCTCCCAATGCACCTGTCCCCAGCCTGCTATCACACAGCTGATTCTAGCACAGCACTTCAGAAGCCACCTGGTATGTCTCTGTTACACACAAACCCCATCCGCTCCTCACCCCTGTCCCCATAGAACCAGAGGAGGCTGTGATGATAAACAGGTGACAGATGGTAAGAGAAAGGGTGTAAACCTGGGCAGGGGCCTTAATTCTGAAGAACTGAACTGAATCAACAGTTAATGGATTCAGTTTTGAAGAAAAGGCAGGTGACTAACTTTGCCTTTAAGCCAGTTGCTGAGAAGAGGAGGTAGTGGGTCCATACCTGGCACTCACTCTCAAAGGACAAAAGGGAGTCCCTAGTACAAGGGAGCCCTCATCCTATTTTTCCTTTTGTTGACTTTTTTTTAAGATTTATTTCACTTTTAATTATTGGTAAGTTGGGGAGGAAAGTTCGTGCACATGAGTGGCAGTGGAGGCCAGAGACGTCAGATCCCTCCAGAGTGCCCTAGCTGGCCGGAGTTACAAGCAATAGTGAACTGCCTGACATGGGTGCTGGAAACTGGACTTAGGGACTCTGTAAGATCAGCACACACTTTTAACCACAGAGCCATTTCTCCAACCCTTCTTTTTTTTTCTTTTTGAGACAGGGTTTCTCTGTGAAACAGTCCTGGCTGTCCTGCAACTCATTCTGTAGACCAGACTGGCCTTGAACTTAGAGATCCGCCTGCTTCTGCCTCTCGAAAAGGCACGCGCCACCACCTCCCATCTCTCCAGTCCTACTTTAATTTGATTAAAATTTATTTTATTATTTTATGTGTATGAATGTTTGCCTACATGTATGCCTATGGATCATGTACATGCCTGATACCCACAGAGGCTAGAAGAGGACATCAGATTCCCTGGAACTGTAGTTATAGGTAGTTGTGAGCCACCACATAGGTGCTGGGAGTTGAGCCTGAATCCTCTGGAAGAGCAGTCAATCCTCTGAATTCCTGAGCTATCTCTCCAGCCCTTCTTCTGTTTTGTTTTGGGTTTTTTGTTTGTTTGTTTTTGTTTGAGACAGGGTCTCATGTAGACCAAACTGACCTCAAACACATATATTACTATATTTGGTTTATGAAGACTGAAACCAGGATCTTGTGCATGCTTGGCAAGCACTCGGCAAAATCTCCACCAAATAAGATACATCACCAGCCCATGCCACTTCTTCTACATGGTATTCTTTCAGTTCTCACTCATCAGAAATATTCAAAATGCACTTCCTATATGCCAGGGCTCTGCATGCTGGAAATAACTCCAGATACCTTTATCGGAGGCAGCATCACTATCAGCTAGCAAGAGAAGGGCTAAATGGTTATTAGTGGCATTTTATGCAATGCCTTAGTTTTGGAGAAAGATGCTTCCATGGTACCCAAAAGAAATCTGGAGCTCCCAGCTTTCAGCTCACTTAAGCCTCTGACACCTTCCCTCATTATCACGGTCCTCCTGCTCCATACTGACAGTCCAGCACAGTCCTGGCACAGGAGGGAACACCATAAGAGAGTTCAGAGCTGAAGAGACCCTCAAGGGCAGCTGTTCCATCCCACCACAACTATTTTAAGAAGAAACTAAGATCTTGAGGGGATTTACCTCAACCTTCTTCCTATAAGGGGAAGGTGCCTAGCCCTTCACATCTGGGGGTTGGGTAACATCTCTACTACAATCCTATGTAAGGCCTCCAGATAGTGGACACAAGGATCCAAGAAGGTCATAGTGAGTAGAAGGGACCATAAGAAGAAATAAAAGATCAAGGCAAAGAAAGCGAAGTTAAGCTTCAGCAAACAGAGTCTCCCTGAAGCAGAGATCCAGAAGGAGCCTGAATTCCACTGGCATGCCTGGTTGAGTCTGGGAACAGTGCTGGCAGATCAACATGCAAACAAAGATTTTCTTGGGACTGGAAAGATGGCTCAACAGAACATTATCTGCTCTTCCAGAGGATCTGGGTTTGATTCCCAGCACCCACATGGCAGCTCATAAACAGCCCTAAAGGATTGAATAGCCTCTTCTGACCTCCACAGGTATCAGGCATGTATGTGGTACACAGACACATATGCAGGCAAAACACCCATACACATAAAATAAGTTTAAAAAAATTTAAAGAAAGATGTTATGCCCATAGCCTTGATGGGAGATTAAAGCTCCTTTTGTTGATGAGATAATGGCCCAAGTGGCAAGAATGAGCCTACTACAATCACTAGGTATCCAGAGGCAGGCAGGGCTGGGGCAAAGGCTTCAGAAGAAAGAAAGAGAGGCAAAGGCCCCAACTGTGCTCTCCATCTGAGGTGGTTTAAATGAGAATGGTCCCACAGGCTCATATCCTGGAATGCCTCATCTCCAGTTGAATGAGAATGGTCCCCTAGGCTCACATCCTGGAATGTCTCACCTCCAGTTGGTGGAACTGTTTGGGAAAGACACTAGGAGCTGTGGCCTCATTATAGAAAGTGTGTCATGTGCGTGGGCTTTGAGGTTTCAGAAATCCATGCCACTCCCAGTTAGCACACACTCTCTCTTCCTCATGCTTATGGATGAGATGGAAGCTCTCAACTACTGCTCCAGCACCAAGTCTGTCTGCCTGCTGCCATGCTCTCCACCATGACAATTATAACCTGTAACCCTCTGAAACTGTGAGTCCCAATAAATTCTTTGATAAATTGTCTTGGTTATGGTGTCTCTTCACAGTAATAGAAAAATAATTCAGACACCATCACTTCCCCACCTGGTAACTGAGATCAGGGGACAGCTAAGGAATCCACCGGAGCAGGTGGAACTATTATGCCTGTTAGGAACACTAGGACTCAGTCTGAGATTCCTTCAGGGTTGCCTCCTGCCCTGACACACTAGATCCCAGGAATGAGGAGCAAGGACTAGGAGTCTATCCGATGCAGAGCCTGAGGGTTCCAAGCACAGTACCCATCCTCCCCAACTTAGCTAAATTTGGGGGCAGATCTGAGTCCTAGAACCAGCTGTTACACCTGCAGGAAACCGCTGGTTGGCTGGGCAGCAAGTGTCTCCTCTGGTAAATGGGACAGATCTGATGCTACTGAAGACTGCTCATAACAACCATGTGCCTCAAGAGTTTCCACATCTGTAGAAAGTGACAACGACAGCACGAGCTCTACAGCAACTGAGGTTTAATTAAACTAATATGCATAAAATGCCAAAGCCTGCACCTGCCATAAACAAGGATTCTGAATGCTTTAATATGCAAACTGCCTCCAAGTATGTGTGCATGATATACATATTTACACATGTATGTGTGCATGCATGTTCATGTAGGTGGAGGAATGCATGAGCCATGGTACACATGTGGCAGTCAGAGGTGTCAGTCATCACCTTCTACTCTGCTTAAGACAGAGTCGAGGTGCCTGGCGGTGGTGGTGCAGGCACGCTTTTAATCCCAGCAATTGGGAGGCAGAGGTAGGCGGATCTCTGTGAGTTCGAGGGCAGCCTGGTCTACAAGAGCTGGTTCCAGGACAGGCACCAAACAGAGAAACCCTGTCTCTAAAAACAAAAACAAAAGAGAGAGAGAGAGAGAGAGAGAGAGAGAGAGAGAGAGAAGAGGTACTGTTTGCTGCTGTATCTGCCAAGCACAAACTTCTGGGTGATCCCCTGTCTTCATTTTCCTTTGCACCAAAGAAACACTATGTTTAACCACTGAGCCTGGCTTTTGTGTGGAATTTAAGCTCAGTTCCTCAGACTTGCACAGCAACTGCTTTACCCATTGAGACATCTCCCCAGGCTGCAAACTGTTTTTCTACCCAAAGATTCACAGCAATTACCAGCCCATGGTGACTCATAGCAACATAATTCTCTGTTATAAAAATTTTGAAGATCCAGGTGTGGCAGCGCACACCTTTAATTGCAACACTCAGGAGGCAGAGGCAGATGGGTTTCTAGGAGCTGGAGGCCAGGTCAAGTTCCAGGTCAGTCAAAGCCATGTAAAAACAAAATAAAAAAGCATACAAGCCGGGCGGTGGTAGTGTACACCTTTAATCCCAGCACTCAGGAGGCAGAGGCAGGCAGATCTCTGTGAGTTTGAGATCAGCCTGATCTACAGAGTGAGTTTCAGAACAGCTAGAACTACACAGAGAAACCCTGTCTCAACAAAACAAATAAACAAATAAAGAGTTAAGACTAGCTTGAGGCACAAAGCAAGAACCTATCTCAGAAAAGGAGGAGGAGGAGCAGCAGCAACTGCAGCTCCTGGTACTAGAAAGATGGTCAAGCACACTTGTTGCTCTTGCAAAGGACCAGAGTTCAGTTGGCAGCTCACAACTGCCTGTAGCTCCAACTCTAGGGGATGCAACACTGACTTCTGGCCTCTGTGGGTACCCTCGCTCATGTTCATGTATGTATCTCCAAACACAGAAACAAGCTGATACACATAATTAAAAACAAAGCTGGAGGGGGAGGAGAGCAGCAGCAGCAACTGCTGCTCAGGTGAAGAAAGGATTACATAAGGCTGAACCTATCTGTCCCCTAGTTAAGAGCTTGAACCGACAGGAACTACCCCTGCTTTAGCTAAGCCACGAGCTCCATAGTCCCTCAAGGATGCTCTGTAGTCCTAGACCTGCTGGGGGTACACAAAGTACACAAACTGAGGTGGTGCTAGACTGTGAAGTCCAAGCCTCCTTCCTTCCTCTTTTTCCTTCAGCACCATCGACTAGTTGTCCACGCCTTGGGCAGTTCTCTCCATCTGCCTGACACGGTAAATCCCAACATACGTGGCCCCTATACCGACTCTGCCTCCAAATCTCCTCAATGCTGCTTATCTGTGAAATTGAAGGGACTGCACCAGATACTTCACGTGACTGCTTAGGGTCAATCCCTGAGCCTGCTAGCTCTCAGAAGAGGACTCTGGGTCCTGCTGGCTCTGGGCAGTCGGTTATCCTTTCTGTGATAGGATAGCAATTACTAGGTTTTTCTTCCCCCCAAATGCTTAAGTTGACAGAACATACAGGAGAGCTCAGCTCAGCTCCAGGTAGACTCCACGTCAAATCAATGGAGACAGGGGAGAAAAGTCTCCAAGGTCACCCCATAGGTGAGGTCCCTCCAAGCCCAATTTCCTGACTCCCCAAACTGTTCCCTCTCATGCTCGCCATTTGTTCAACTGTCTAGATGTGACATTCAGAATCCCGTGACCTAGGACTAAACGTCCCCTTACTTCTCTGAGGAAAGCCTCTATCTATGAGGCCAGTACAGGATGTTCTCCAGCTGCAGCTTCCAAAGCCTGCCCAGTCTGTCTTAGACCAACTCCAATCCCTCCTCACACTCTCTCAGGACTCAGGCCAGAACTCAGAACTCAGAAGCAGGGCTTGCACAGCATGGGGCAGATACAGGCAGCAGAAGAAACGTTTCAAGGGGAGAGTGAGAACCCGCTCTCCTGTCTGCCTATCTGAGGTAGAAAGAACAATATAGCTTTTTCCCCTTCTTCGATGAGCCTGGGAACACTTGGTGTGTGCACACGTGATTGCCTTCTTGCTCCAACTATGCCCTAAGTGAGAGTTTCCAGCCACTGCGTTGGGGTAGCTGATTAATCATTGTGCCCAGCCCCTTGCTGCCCACACAAAAACATGCCATCCAAGGAGCTGGTTGAACCAGCTTTCCCAGGCTCAGCACAGTGTGTGGTTCCGCACAGGGAGGCACCTGCCCCTGCCAGGTAGGGCCCTTGCTCTGAGTGCAAAGCCAGATCCACAGAACCAGCCTAAGGTACCAGGCAGACCTTCCCCAGAAGACTCTACCCCAAAGGCCTAAAAGACTGAAGTCCAGGAAGGCAAAGGCCCTTCCCAACCAGGGACACAGGCAAACCGGGTGCAAAGTTGGGCTGGAACTCAGGCTTTGAATCCCTAGGGCTGAAAGGAGAAGAAAGGTAGGTGGAGATGCAAGAGTTCAACAAACAGAAGAGGAAAAGAGAAAGGTGAAGGGGAAAAGCTGCCTGACAGCTAGAGCTCTGACAAGCACCTTCATGGTGAGGACAGGGGCCTGAGAGCGGGGGTAATGTATTTGCTGTTCCCTACATTCAAACCAGAGGGCTGCCCAGAGTAAAACTCCTTGACCTCAGGGCCTAGGGTCCTGGGAGCCAGCCCCACGCCCTGCATCTATCCTTCCAGAGTTACCAGCCCCAGGGAGGACCACGCCTCTCTCTTGGCATGTTCCCTAAGTTCCTGAACTCAGTCACCTGCTAGGTCAGCCCCTGACTCAATTCTTACTCAAGAGAAGCCCAGCTTGGGCAGGGAAGATAGACTGACCAACGTGAACAGAGCCTTGGACCCCTGGTTCTATTGCCCCCTGCCCAGCTTAGTGCCCCATGTGACCGAGGATGAGTCACTTCGCTGGCAGTTCCTTAACAGCAGCAACAAGCAGGGACTCATCCTGTCCCTCCCCCACACAGGGGGCCATGAGAACTGAAAACATGATGAGATGGGCCTGGGAGGCAGCCAATATAGATATGTCCTTGGGGATCTGGAAGGAGGAAGGGATAGTCCCAGCTGAGCCACAACCACTCTGCTGTGGACACAGACTTCATCTGCGAAATGAGGAGAGATCCTCCTGCACAGATAGGGGCTAACAGACAGGGCAGAGCAGGAGTCTAGGCTCAAATGCTTCAAAGGTAGGAGCTGAGCCTGAGAGAGTAAGACAAGCTGCAGTCCACTCTTACCTGTGTCTGTGTCTTGGTCCTCCTTAAACCCATGGGTTCATACATAGCAAAATCTGGGATCTGGTATCTCTGTGTTCCCAGAACCCAGGGTGTTACCTTGGGGTCCCATGCATGATTGGGTAAATGAGACACAGAAAGAACAGAGCGGGACAGGAAAGTATGCACAGAGCTCAGTGAGCACAAAGACCAACCCTGTCCACACTATACTTCCGCCTACTAGAGAATCATCTCAGTATATTTGTTGAGCCAGCAATGGAGTGGAGACAGGAAAATGTGATGAGCTGTTCATCATAGTACAGGTGGTGCCCATATTATTCCCAGGAACCAGCAGAACACCACACTCAGGAAGGGCTTACCTTTTTGCAGATGGATAATGTCAGGAAAGTTGGAGAGCAGGCCCTGGTAGAGAGACAGTGTGTCAAGCATTTGGAAGAGGTCATTCTTGGGCTGTTCAGCAAACATCTCACCAACAGTTTCATAGGTCCGGCCGGTGTGAGAAATGGCATTGTTGAGGGCCTCAGAGCTAAAGGGAGGATCCATCTGGAAGGCATGGCTAATAGCCTGGAAGGCATTTCCCAGCTTCTGGAATTCCTTGCGGAAGCCTCCCACATGCTTCCGCACCATCTCTGACGCCACGGTGCTAAGTTGCAGGACGCATTCGTCCATCTTCCTACTGAAAGTCTTGAATGTATCCACCCGGTCCTCTACGTCCTGCAGATCCTGGTGCTCTGTGGGGATCTGGAAGGTGAGCAGAAAGCTGGCCCCCACCATCTCATCCCTCTCTGCCCGACGTTTACCCATCTTCCACTGCTTGTCATCTAGACAGCTGAGGAAATGCTGGAAGCCCTCATACTGAGAGAGCACAGGGTGGCTAGTCATGTGGTCCATCCAGAGGATGAGTCTCCGCTTGCGCTTCTCAATGAAGTCCTCCTCAAAGCGCCCAGTGGCCTGCTTCTCGGGCAAGTGGGGCACAGAGATTACAGTGAACTTGTGTAGAAGGCGGTTGTAGAGCCAATCAAAGTGTTTGTAGCGCCGATAAACAGGTGAGCCAGCATGGGTGGGTGTAAGCTTATAGGAGATGTAAGTTTTGATGCCTTTGAACTTGGTCTGTTTGGTGGGCTCCTCTACGGAGCAGGCAAATGGATGGGGGTTGGCCTTCCACTGAGGGCCACGAGGGCCCATCACAATGGAGTATGTCTCAGCAATCTTGGCCATCATGGGCACATCACCAAGAATAAAAGCCTCTACTCCGGAGCGCACAAAACACGAGAAACGATTGAGGTTACGTCCCACCACACTGCCCCGCTTGGAAGATGCCAGACTGTCCTGCCTTTCCAAGGGTGCCTTCGGTCGGAAAGCCATATGCTGGCTGGGGTAGGCACCCGGGTAGGAAAGGTTAAGTGGAGGGTGCCCATTGGTGCCTAGACCACCAGCCCTTGGCTCGTCTACCACTGTGCATCCATCATCCCAGTCATCCCAGTCTTCGTCATCATCCTCTTCAAAGTTTCCTTGTTCATTTGGGAGGACGTCACTGCCCCCATCACTCTTGACTGTGTTGGTCATACTAGGGTTGGTATACAAACTCACTTCGGTGTCCAGGGAGACTGCAGAGCTGCTGGCATAGTCCACATGGTTGGTGCTGATGCCAGGACGGACAATCTCAACGTAAGAAGCAGGGAAGAGCCCTCTCTCCCCACGGCTGTTCTGCCCCTGCAGCCAGCCATCCAGTGAGGTCTCACTGAAGATAACCAGGTCTTCATCCTGCTGGATGCTGATTTCCTCCTTGTTCTCACTGTGGAAATCATAGAGGGCTCGGCCTTTCAGTGCCATGGCTAGACTACCGGACAGGTCAGGATTGGAAGGGAAATGCCTTGCCCAGACCCAAGATGCTCAGCAGGGTGTCCAAAAATGTACTTGCAGCTCAAAGTCTAGTACACCTTACTCAGACCCTCAGGCAGGGTCTCAGCATGCACAAGATGCTGTCTAGGTGCCTTTTCTTCAAAGAAATGTCCATGATCCAGAAACAGCCTTATCCAGCCCTGGCGTATCTACCTGTAAGCAGGGAGATGTTGGACATGGCCACAGCCTTTTATCTCTCCCCTAGCAGCCCCTGGATGGGGGGAGTCTCTCCCTCCTCTCACACCAAGTAGAAAAGACAAATGGCCTGGAGAAACTAGCTCTGTTAGAATAAGAATGCGGCAGACACTTGCACTAGAACAATGTTGTACAACGACAACAACAACAACAAAAATCAGCCGTGGACCACGGTCCCAGGAACGCAAGCAAGGTTCTGCCTCCCCGGCTCCCAGCTCCTTCTGGCTGCTCCGGCTTTGGGAGGCTCTCACATTCCTCTGAAGATCTGTTCCTTCCTCCTTCCTCTCTCCTCCCGCGCCACCGCGTCTTCAAGAATCCAGAAAATCCAAAAGGGGCAAGAAGAATAACAGCAGAGTCCTGAACCAATTCCAAGGGTGGATGTGTCCAGCCTCCAAACGAGCCAGGCCTGGAAAACAAGGGCCAAAGCTTGCACAACCGGCGGGTAACTACACGACCTAGGGGGCGCGACCCC
>LOEQ01001186.1:83200-98359 GCA_001685075.1 Bramus lutescens
CGGGACCCCTCGCCCTGATTCGAGGCTTCCGCTCCCCCCGCTCTATTCCAATGAATATTAAAGTTCCCGAACTGGGGTAGGCTCCCCACGGGATGATTGCAGAACACCTTGCCCCCGGTCCTTCTCTCTTATAAAGCTTTTGTTTCTTTTCTTGAGGGTCAGTTTTCAAGGGCAAAAAAAGCCATGGGGGGGGGGATTCTTAGGTGGTTATCTCCGTTCCCAAGAAGAGGGGAGGTAACGCTGGTAAATAGGTGCCCCAGTTTCTCAAATGCACCCTTCATGCTTTCCAGACTGCTGTGACGGGCCTACTTAGACAGATCCTGAAAGATTTGCCTCTTCTCCGGCTCCCCAATTCCCTGGCCTTGACCTCCCCACTCTGCTTTCCCAGGCTGGGCTCTTCCCCTCATCCCCACTTCCCTGCCCCCACCTCATCTGACTGTCTCCATCTTTTTGAAGCCTACATTGGAGTTCCATTGCCCATTTTTAAAGCTCATGAACTTAAGTTCCCAGAAAGGAGTGGTTGGTTGCTTTATCATTGGGGGGGGGGTTAATAAGGGAGAAGCCTGGCGCTCTTGTAACTTTCCACCCCTATATTTCAGCTGTGGAAGCACAGACTGCTTCTGAGGAAGATAGGAAAAACGGCTAGGATGAGATTGGCTCTTGTTTCTCTCCTTAGCCCTGTTCATACCCAAACATAGCTGTGCTCAAATATGGCCATGGTCTGGTTGTACCTTAAAAAAAATAAATGAAAGAGGAAAAGGTGAGGCATGCTGGCAACCCATTTCACGCTCTCTAACCTTTGTTCACGATGCCCACATTTGTTAGCAGTCAGTAGAGGGGAGACATTCGGTTTAATGGCCTTATTTAAGACCTGAGTTTTTGGGGTTGGGGTGGAGCGGGCTTTAGACAGGGTTACTCTGTGTAGCCTTAGCTTCATGGCTATTCTGGTACTCGCTCTGTAGACCAGGCTGTCCTGGAACTCGCAGAGATCCCCCTGCCTCTGCTTCCTGAGTGCTGGGATTTAAAAGTGTGCACCAGCACCGGCTGGCTAGGACCTGATTTCTTTAAAGCCCATGATTTTTCTTTTCTTTTGTAGGAATGATGTTTTTTTTTTTTTGTATTTGGTCTCAGACCATACTCTTAGATAAACTCAGCATGAGTAAAAAACTTAAAAGAAATACGTTTTTTAAAAACAATGATGACAATCTTGGTAACTACAACTGGGTCCTCTCTCTCTCTCTCTCTCTCTCTCTCTCTGTCTGTCTCTCTCTGGACAGGGTTTCACTGTGTAGTAACTGGGACTGTTCTAGAGTTTGATTTGTTGACTAGACTGGCCTTGAACTCACAGAGATTCCTGCCCCCGCCTCCTGGGTGCTGGGGTTGGTTACACGAGTGTGGCACAGAGCGGTTTAGCTGTTTTTATTTCACATTCTCCGGCACTCACAAGATTGTAGGCTCATTGAGGGTAGGCCTGTGTCTTTCGTCTTTCTGACACCTGTGTATGTACATGGTAATGAGGGCTAAATATATTGTTAGCCACACAGTATATTCAGGAAAGGTGGAAAATTCCATACCCGTTTTTGTTATCTTTCCATTCTTGATTTAAAAAAAGAAAATCCTGTTGATCATAGAATAGAAGCATTTTTTTAAACTGATAATACTGATTATCTCTAAGAAACCCAGAGACAACCATTTTTTCCTTTTTAGTTTTTAGTTGGTTTTACTACTGATTTTATAATCAGACAACTCTTCATTCATAAAATAGAATAAATGTGGCTCTGGGCTAAGGAGAGCGAAGAAAGTAGAAACGAGAGCTAACAGTGGGTTGTCTTTATCAGAGTTAACTTCTTTTAGCTTCTTGAGACATTCCCACTCTGAACTAAAAACTTCTCTCTTTCTATTAAGTGTTTTTTTTCCCTTTTTGATTAGTTTCAGAGGGACATTTTCCTTTCTTATTTTCTTTGGGGTTCATCAGTTCTGAATTTACGAGGCCTCAGCAAGGTGTGGTGTTGTTACACCTATAACCCCAGCACTTGGCAGGAACGGGTAGTACCAGCAGTCCAAGGTCATCCCCTGCTTATTTAGTGATTTGTCTTTAATTCTTATTTTTATATGTATGCATGTGCACTTGAATGCAGTTGCTCACAAAGTTAAGAAGAGGACAGTTGAATCCCTTGCAAATCCAGGCAGTTACGAGCTGCCTGATGTTGTAGGTGCTGGGACCCGAACTTGGGTTCTCTGGAAGAGGAGTATATACTCTAAAGCACTGAGTCATCTTCTAATCTCTGTGTAGTGATTTTGAGGCCTGCCTGGTCGTTATGCTGGGCCTGGTTGTATACACCTTTAAGCCAGCACTGGGGAAGAACAGGTAGGTAGATCTCTGTTGTGTTTAAGGCCAGCCTGTTCTATATGGTGAACTCCAGGTTAGCTAGGGCTACATAGTGAGACCCCCCCTCTCCACACACACCAAAAAAAGAGGCATCAGTGTCATTAGAAAATTTAAAATAAAAATCTAAGGAAAGTAGATACTTAAAGCATTGAATAAGAACATTCAATTCATAGAATTAGTATTGTACCTGCAGGTTCCTTTTTCTACTTCATAAGAGAAAAAAAATAATAAAATTAAGTAACTATGACCTAGAAGAAAACCCTGACAAAACAAAACATGCCTGATTCCCAAGGACATACTTTCTAGTCATTCCAGAATGTCAAAATACAAATAGAGCTTTATTATTTTCTTTTTCTTTTTGGTTTTCCGAGACAGGGTTTCTCTGTATAGTCATAACTGTCCTGGAACTCCTTTGTAGACCAGGCTGGACTTCAACTCAATCCCCTTGCCTCTGCCTCCTAAATGCTGGCGTTAAAGGTGTGTGCCACCTCTGCCCAGCCTAGTCTTATTTTTAGCTCAATAAAGCTTGAAGTTTTAAATTAATTAGTTAATTAATTTTAAGACAAGGTCTCCCAATTTAGTCCTGCCTGGTGTGGAATTTGCTGTGTAGAGCAGGTTGGCCTTAATCTCACAGAGATCCACCTGCTTATGCCTCCCATGTACTGAGATTAAAGATATGTACTACCATGCCTGGCCACATCACAGTATCCATCTGGAGTGTTGGGATTATAGGCTTGTTCCACTAGCATAAAAGGAATTCCTTTTAGTTGTTTTTGGAGCTAGGGTTTCTCTGTGTAGTCCTATCCTGGAACTTACTCTTTATACCACACTGCCCTTGAACTGGTTTCTCCATTACCACTTTTAAGGTATTTTTAAGACCAGTCTTGGTGACACTCAGCATTGGGGAGGTATAGATAGGATTTCTGAGTTTGAGGGCCAGCTTAATTTTCATAATGACTTCCCAGATCATAGCAAGACCATATTCTAATAAAAAGAGGGATTTAAAGAAATTGCTAATATTGCTTGGGTGACTTGGTCCTTATTTTTTATTTCTATTTGTTTTCCTAATTTTTTTTTTTTTTTTGGAAAGGGGAAAAATCACCCAGAGCCTTTGTTGAGCCATCCTCTTGTCATGAAATCCTGTTCTGTAAGGAAATAGGATATTACACTGGATTAGAATATACTCCGGAGGTGGGATAGGAGGGGGTGTTTGTCCTTTTGAAATGTTTTAACTGCTTTACGGCTCCTTGAGGACTCCTGCCTCCTGGGTATGTCTTTCTGCAGTCATGCCAATCAAAATCTTGGACACTTTGTTGCTTTTATTCCTTGTATAAAATGTATCGTAGGAAATGTATCATCAGATTTTCTTTAGTATCTCTTGAATTTGTCTGCTTCAGTCCATCACCCTCACTGAATCACAATCCCCCATCCAAACTACTGTACTATTCTAATAAGAGTCTGTTTAAAAAAATTTTTTAACATCTATTTTCCCCTCGGCTCCATCCATATTTGAGAAGCTAAATCCAGACTATAAGTCTGATCACATCTTCCCCTCAGCCTGCCTGCCTCCCAGTTAAGCGCTGAAGGGAGTATTTTGTTTTGTTTTGATGGCTCTGGTGATTGAGTCCAGGGCCTTGGGAAGGAAAAGCATATACTGTAGCCTTCCTTTTAAGAGCTTTTCATTTCTGAGAATGTTTGTATGCTGTGTGTACATGTACTCTCAGAGGTTAGGAGAGGGAGTCAGATGCCCTGGAGCTGATGTTCTGGGTGGCTATGAGCTAGCTGTCCAGTGCAGATGCTGAGGCCTAAGCTCAGGTCCTCTGCAAGAATAGGAAGCACTGTTAAATGCTGAGCCATCTCTAAGGCTCTTCATGCTTTTCTACCTGAGAAATAGTAGTCACACCATCCTCCCGTCTCACTCTGCTTCCTCCTGCCATGAGTCTGTACAAGCTGCTCTCCACTTCTGGGAACACCTCTCGTTTTGACCTCAGTCCTAATCCTTTATCTTTCAGTTTGTACCTCCTTGTGGAAGATAGTCTTAGATCTATCTCAGGTTAAACCCCTTCCCTGGCTCTTGCTTACCTCTCTGTCCTTGATGCCATTTATCATGAGTTTGTACTTCCTTGATTTCATGACTGTTAAACATTTTGCTTTTGCTTACCATCATATCAAATTGCCTAGTAAGGTCAAAAGTTAATGATCAGGAAATACTTGTGGAATGAAAGAAAAGTAGTCCTTTTAAACTCATTTTTTTGTTTGTTTGTTTTTCTTTTTCTTTTTTTTTCTTAAACAACCATTGTCCATCAAGGATGGTAGTACAGACCTATAATCCCAGTGCTGTGGAAGCTGAGGCAGGAAGATTGAGTTGAGGCAAGCCTGGCCTAGGTAGTGCCCTGTCTCCAAAAACAAACAAGAAAATAAAAATTTATAATACATATTTTGATAAGTCTTTATTTTTGTTTTTTATAAACTTAAACCAGGTATGATAGGACATGCTTTTAATTCTAGTGCTCGGGAGGCAGAGGCAGGTGGATCTCTGAGTCTGAGACTAGGTTGGTCTAGGGAATGAGTTCTAGGACAGCCACAGTGAAACCCAGTCTGGAAAAAACAAAACAAAACAAAAAAGTCTTTTTGAAATCTCTCAAAGCCCACTCCCATGCCATATCTCCTCCATGAAGGCCACATCTCCTAAATTATTCCCAAAACAGTGCCACCACCTGGGGCCTGAATATTCAAATATATGCACTTTTGTGGGATGTTATCATTCAAACAACCACACCATCCATGTTTTTTTTTTTTCCCTTTGGTTTTTCATGACAGGGTTTCTCTGTGAAGCAGCCTTGACTATCCTGCAACTCACTTTGTAGACCAGATTGGCTTTGAAATGACTGAGATCCTCCTGTCTGTGTCTCCCAAGTGCTGTGATTAAGTGTGTGCCACCTCTGTCTGATGTAAGAAGTCCTTCTGTCTATGTGTTGTTTTTATTGGTTAATGAATAAAGCTGCTTTCAGCCAATGGCTTAGCAGAGCAAAGCCAGGCAGGAAATCCAGAGATGTAGAGAGAGTAGGCAGAGTCAGGGAGAAGCCATGCAGCCCCACAGGAGACAGACACCTCTGCCAGAGCTGTTGAAACTCTGCTGATAGGTCATGACCTTGTGGTGATGCACAGATTAATGGAGATGGGTTAGTTTAGGATATAAGAGCAAGCTAGGAATACGCCTAAGCTATTGGCCAAACAGTACTGTAATTAATATAGTTTCTGTGTGATTATTCATGTCTGGGTGACCGGGAAAAATGAGTAACCTTCCAGCAACCACTGTCTGGCTATTTTTTCCCCCATCCATGTTCTTTGAGACAAGGTCTCTTGCTAGCTTGGTGCTCACCCATTAGACTTGACTAGTTGGCCAGTGAACCCTAAGGGCTTTCTTATCTCTGCCTTCCTAGCACAGGGATTGTGATCCTGTGCTGGGTCTGGGTCAGGAAGTTTTACTTGGGTTCTGACCATGAAATTCAGGACCTTGTGCTTGCAAGGAAGGCTCTTGACCAACTGAGCCATCCCCTCCCCCTCTGTCTTTTGTCTTTTTTTTTTTTGAAATGAGGTTTCAAGTGGTCTGGCCTCTACATGGATGACCTTGAGTTTCTGACCTTCCTGCTTGCCTCTACTTTCTCAGTTTTGGGACTGTAGTTCTGAGTCCTGCCGCCTGATTTTATATGATGCTGGTGATCCAACCCAGGGCTTTTTCATGCTAGGCAAATGCTACTAACTGAGCTATATCTCCTGATGATTTTAATTATATATTACAAGTATTTACTTATTTATATATTCTTTTCTTTCTTTCTTTTTTAAACTTTATTTCGTGTGCATTGGTATAACGATGTCAGATTCTCTGAAATTGGAGTTACAGACACCTGCGAGCTGCCATGTGGGTGCTGGGAATTGAACCCAGGTCTTCTGGAAGAGCAGTCAGTGCTCTTAACCACTGAGCCATCTCGCCAGCCCCTTATATATTCTTTTAAAGATTTATGTTTTAAGTTTTAAAAATATTTTTATTAGATTTTTTCACTTTATTTTGTGTGTGTTTTATCTGCCTGTACATATGTGCACTGTGTGCATGCTTGATGTCTGCAGAGGTCAGAGGAGGACAACGTATTCTTTGGAACTGGAGGTACTGACAGACCCCATATAGGACCTGGGAATCGAACCTAGGTCTTCCGGAAGAGTAGCCAGTGCTCTTAACCTCCAATCCACCTCTCCTACCCCCTCACTTCTATTTTTTAAGCATGTGTGTGTGTGTGTGTGTGTGTGTGTGAGAGAGAGAGAGAGAGAGAGAGCATGCACGAGAATGAGCAGATGCTGGAAGAGAACAGAGGCATCAGATCCCCCTAGAGCTGGAGTTACAGAGGATTGTGAGTTGTCCAAAGTGGGTTTTGGGATCTGAACTGCTACAAGAGCAATACCTGCTTTAATCACCAAGCCATTTCTCCAGCCCTATCATTTTCAGTTTTTCAAATTTTCATAAATTTTTTGAAGATAATCATTATAGTTGGGTGTGATACACAGGCCTGCAATTTCGACACTTGGGAAACAGGCAGATGAATCAGGAGTTCAACCTTAACCCTAACAACATATCAAATTTGAGGCCAGCCTGGACAACATGAGACTGTCTCAAAAAACAAAAAAGAAAGCCATTAATATTTTATAATTCTATTATCCTTTCTAGACATATGTTGACTTGATATAAATTCTCATTTGTAATTATGGTATTTTTGTCTTCATTTTATTATTTATTTTATTTATCATTATTTTATTTATTTAAAATTTTATTTGTAGCTGGGTCGTGGTGATATACACTACCTTTAATCCCAGCCCTTGGGAGGCAGAGGTAGGTGGAGTTCTGAGTTCGAGGCCTGTTCTACAGAGCAAGTTCTAAGACCACCAGGGTTACACAGAGAAATTCTGTCTAGAAAAAATTTTATTCTGTGTGAATTTTGTATTGTGTAAGTGTAATGAGGGTGTGTATGTGAGTAAGGATATGTGTGTACCATGGGGTGTGTGCATGGTGCTCACATGGAGGCCAGAATAAACCTCAAGTCATCAGACCTCACTTTCTCGGTGTGTTTGAGGCAGTGCTACTTGACAGCAAACTGCATAGGCCAGGCTAGCTGGCCCCTGAACTTTTGAGGAGTCTCCTGTCTCTACCTTAAATTTTCTTTATTTCACAGGCATTATAACCCACTTCCTGCCATGTCTGGCTTTTCTGTGAGCCTGGGAACCCGAACTTAGGTTGTCAGGCGTGGCAGGGAGTGGCTTCACCTCACACCCTCTCCTTGGCACTCTTGTTTCTGTTTGCTGCCCACAGGTGGGGTTCGGGGCCTGTTCCTGAGCTACTTCCCTGCCTCTATTTCTTGCATTCATTTTTTCAGTTCCTCAATAATGAGCCTATAGTAAGGTCATAAAGAAAACAAATCTTTAAGGAGTTGATGAGAATAACAGCAAAATAATAAGAGTGATTATCTCTTAGCTCCTGCTTTGAATCAGACTCTTGGCTATTTCTCTGCTTGGTCTTAGCTGAAAGGCAGAAAAGCTACATGTGGTGGACGGTTCGCATGCAGTTAATCCTACCAGTGGAAACTGGAATTAAACCTTGTCATTTTGCACATAAAATTCAAGTTAAAAGAGGAAAATTGCCCAGGAGCAGTTGACTAGCAATTGATGAACTCTAATTTCTACCTATGACTATGTTATTTTGTCTTGATTGCCTGTCTTCTATTTAACTTCTTTATTTCTTAGGAAGCAAGTGGTTAGTTTATTCAGCTACCACAGTGGGTCATATATAAAACAGGTAATTTGGGGAGTTTATGATATACTTGTTTGGTTTTGATAATGCGTGTGTGTCTCTGTACATGTGCCTACATGTGTGAGTGAGTATATATGTGTGATATATGTACATGTGTGTATGTATGTATCTACATGCTTGAATGCACAAATGGAGAAGCTAGAGGAGGATATCCTGCTCTGTCACTCTTCATTTATTCCTTCAAGACAGGATCTCTTCCTGAGCTTGGACCTAGTCTGGTATCCTGTAGTCTCCAGTGATTCTTCTGTCTTCTCACTCCCTCACTTTTTTCAGTGCCAAGGTAGCAGCATCTGTGTAGCCATGACCAGGTTTTTATGTGTCAGGATCCAAATTCAGGTTCTCAGACTAGAGTAACCAGTGTTATTACTCACTGAGCCTTTTCCAGCCCCATTGATAATGCTTCTTAAACTATGGTCTTATTGCTGGGTGGTGGTAGCATACACTGTTACTCCCAGCACTTGGGAAGCAGAGGCTCCAGGACAGCCAGGACTACATACAGAGACCCCATCTCAAAACAAATAAACAATGTCCAGACTGGTTTGGGCCTGTGGTTCTACATATCCTTAACCCCAGTGTTGGAGAGATAGAAGAGGCAGGCAAGTCTCTGTAAGATGAGGCCAGGCTGGTCTACATTAAAGCTCTAGGCCAGCTAAAGTTATATAGTGAGACTTTGTCTACCATCCCCCCTCCAAAAATAAAAAAAGGAAGAAAGAAAAAATAAGTTGTAAAATTGATCACAGTAGCACTTGCCTGTGATCTCAGAACTTGGGAGACTGAGGTAGGAGGTCCTGTCATGAGTTCAAGGCCAACTTAGGCTATATAACAAGACCCTGTCTTAAAACAAAGTTTATAAAGTTAAGACATTGGACTGGGTGTGGGGGATCATACCTATAAGCCTAGTACATGACAGGCTAAGGTGGAAAATTGCTTGAGATCATCTTGAGCAACATGGTGGGAAACTATTTAAAAAAAAAAGTTGGGGATATGGCTCAGCAGTTAGGAGCACTGGCTGCCCTTCCAGAGGACCTGCATTTGATTCCCAGCACCCACATGACCGTTCCCAGACATCTGCAGTCCAGTTCCGGGAGAACCAAGCTCTCCCTCTCTGGTCTTGTCAGGTACCAGGTTCACTGGTGATATATAGACATACATGCAGGCAAAACACCCATAAACACAGATAAAATAAACCCTGAAAGAAAGACAGAAAGAAAAATAAGAGAGAGAGAACCGTGGATTGCAGCAGAGCACTGTGCTCTGTTGAGAAACTGATGCCATTACTCTTGGACAGGATTGCTCTTCACAACCAAGTTTGGTTTTCCTTGTGTCTTTAACACAATAGAAATAGCTGTTCTTTGAGCCTAATATAATGAATATGATCTCTTCAAATTAAAAGTCAAGTTGTATTTTTGTGTTAATAGTCATTTTTTAGATATGCTTCTGTATAAATGTATAAGGCACAATTAATAGGCTTGTGATTTGTTGGTATGAAAGGATAATTTTTTCCCTTTTGTTATTAAAATGATTTATTTATTTTTATTTATGTGCATTGGGTTTTGCTAGCTAGTATATCTGTGTGAGGATTTTGGATCCCTTGGAATTAGAGTTACAGACTAGTGTGAGCTGGCTTGTGGGCACTGGGAATTGAATCCAGGTCCTTTAGGAGAGCGGCCAGTACTCTTAACCACTGTGCTACCTCTCCCCCCTTTTTTGAGAGAGGATCTCACTGCCTGCCCTAGAGCTCCCTATGTAGACCAGGTTGGCCTGGCCAAGGTGTCAAGGTGTCAGATCCCCTGGAAATAAAGTTGACAGTTGTGATGTGGATGCTGGGAACCTAATAGGTCCTCTGGTATTTACTTGTTTGTTTTTACAAGACAGGGTTTCTCTGTGTAGCCTTGCCTGCCCTGGAACTCACTCTATAGACCAGGGTGGCCTCAAACTCACAGAGATCGCCTTGCCTGTGCCTCCTGAGTGCTGGCATTAAAGTCATTTGCCACAACTGCCTGGTCTCTAACAGGTCTTCTATGAGAGCAGTAAGTGCTCTTACCTGCTGAGTCATCTCACCAGCCCCTTAAAGGGTAATTTCTATATATCACTGTTAATCTTTATTCTCATTTTGTGTAACCTGCAGAAGTTAAGTGGGCTTGGTTTAGTTATTGCCTGTAAGGATATGTTGTTAGACTGTCTTCTTTGAAATAAACTGTGAACGTCATGGTGGCTCACACTGTAAGGCTGGCACCTGGAAAGTTGAAGCTGGAGGATTGCCACAAGATTGAGGCCAAACTGAACTAAGTAGTGAGATTCTGTCTCACAAAAGGGAATGAGGTTGAGAAGTTAGCTCTTTAGTAAATTGCTTTGTAAGCATGAGGGCTTGATTTGATTCCCCAGAACTAAAAAAGAAATGCTGAGTGAGGTTGTGCTCCCTTGTAATCACACAGCTAGGGAGGTGGAGGAGACAGGAAGATCCTTGGGGGCTCCATGGCCAGACAGCCTGGTCTAATTGTTGAGTCTGTGATCAACAGAACATAGGCGCGCGCGCGCACACACACACACACACACACACACACAGACACAAACACACACACAGAGGAATAAACATAATAGTGACTCAACTACAACTCTGTAATGATATTTAAATTCAACGATTATAGCTGTTTAGGGTCTTCCGTGGTTATCCCAGTAGCGGTTGATGTGACAGACAGTACAGTAATTCTCCTAATTATTTGCAGTTCTGTTCATTTCCAACTAGCAGTGGTTTGATTAGTTTTTCGTTTTGTGTTAAGACAGGGTTTTTTCTGTGTAACAGCTTTCCTGGAACTCATTCTGTAGACCAGACTGGCCTAAAATGCATAGAGATCCACCTGCCTCTGCCTCCCGAATACTGTACCT
Source organism: Bramus lutescens (assembly GCA_001685075.1). NCBI lineage: Eukaryota > Metazoa > Chordata > Mammalia > Rodentia > Cricetidae > Bramus > Bramus lutescens. The sequence continues at coordinate 94,333 of LOEQ01001186.1, forward strand.
GATCACTGAGGGATCTCTTCACCCCTACTTTATATTTTATTGTTGTGTGTGTATATGATATGTGTGTGAGTATGGGTATATGTTTGCCATGGCACACATGTGGAGTCAGAGGGCCACTTTGCAGGCAGTTGGTTCTCTCCTTTCACTGTGGGTTCCAGGATTGACTTGTGTGATGAGCTCTTACCAGCTGAGCCATCTGTCTGGCCCTTAGTTAACATTATTTTAGAATCACCATAAGTTTCTTTTAGAATTGAAAAATCTGATAAAAAGTACTGTGTACTGTAGATCCATTTAGGATTATAGCACTCAGTACACAGATCTTGGGATTTAAGACTAATTTAAGGGGACATGGTGATAGAAGCCTAAATTTTCAGCACTTGTGAGATGGACACAGGCAGGAAGACCAGAAGCTCAGAGTTTTCCTGGGCTACACAGTGAGCTGAAGACTAACTTGGCGTAGAGACACTGTCTTCTCTCCTTTTCCCACCTCTACCCCTTAAAAAATTCTAACATTCACTGGGCTGGGGGATATAGCTCAGTGATAAGAGCACTAACGTGGCATGAGTGTGGCCATGGGTTCTTTTTCTGTATCCGTGGAGAAAAAAATTTCTGTACCATGTGTGCGTTAGTAATGTACATAGAAGATGACAATGACAGAGGGGCTACTTACCTTTTGTCTACTCAAAGTACATTTGGGCTATCCTTTGGCGTGTTTCCTTATAGATTGCCTAGGTCCGTGGTGGTGGTGGGTGATGATCTTCTGCTGCTTATTAGACAAAACTGACTTAAATTCAGTCACTGTCTAAGTGCTGGGATTGAACCCAGGCTCAGTAATGGTAGGACATGTTCTGCCACTGAGCCCTACCCCAGCGCACGTAAGACTCTACAAAGGTCATCTGATGACAAGAATTATTCAGAACATACTGTTAATGAATGGCATTTGTATCCTTTTACAGATAAGTGAGGTAGACTTTGAAAATTTTTCATTCCATTATCTTAATTATTCCCAACTTGGGTGACTTAATTTTTCAAGCTATGTTTGTCAATATCGAGAGGTATTTTTGATGGTCAGAGCTTGAGGATGCTGCTGGCATCTAGCTGGCAAAGACTGCGAATGCTGCTGAGCTTCCTCTTTTGCACAGGGCAGATCTTGTCAGAAAGAACTCTGGCTGAAGATGTTAGTAGTCTAATGATAGACAGTCATGATTTATCACTGAAGAATTTTGTAGTTAGGACTGTTGTTGTTTCTGACTTTAAGTCAAATATAAGTCTTTGCATTTATTTAGGTAAGTTTCCTAAATGTTGGCTCTAGCCTTCACATGACCCATTCAATACTCCCAGTTTACTTATCATGGTCTTTAAAAAATGGCTTCTCGGTGACCATGTTTGTGATTATAGTACTCATAGGAGACACAGGAGGATGAGAGGAGTCATCCTCACCAGCCTGGGCGACTTGAGACCCTGACCCTGCCTTTTAAAAACCATTTCTGTTCACATGAACTGGAAAGACTGCTCATCACCTCAGTTAGTGGACGAGCCACTTCGTAGCAGCGCTCAGGCATTTGAGAGGAGTTGACTCTGGGCTTGCACTCATAATGCTAGTGTTCCAGAGACCGAGGCAAGAGGGCTGCCTTGAATTTGAGGCAAACCTACCTCTATATTGTAACTGTGCCAATTTTGGAATCTGAGTCGAGAAAAATCTACATCCTCAGCAAGGTGTGATGGCTCATACACACTTGTAATTCCAACACTAGGGAGGAGCAGCTTGGGCTCCTTAGGAAGTCCTAGGTCAGTCTGGAGTAAATATTGAAACCCAGTCTTAGAAATTCAAAGAAAAGGGGTGAAGACATCCCTTCTTATTTTTTTAATTTTATTTTTTTAAAAATTCTGCACGTGTGTGTCTGTCTGTGTGTCAGTGTGTAAGTTACACACAGACGTGTAGGGCACACATGAGTGCAGAGACCAGAGCATTTGGGTTTTCCTGGAGCTGGAGTTTCAGATGATTGTGAGCCACCTGATGTGAATTAAACTGAGGCCCTCTCTGGAAGAGCAGTATAGGCTCTTAACCACTGAACCCAATTTCTCTAGTCCTTTTTCTTGTTTTTATATTTTATTTTTATGTCTGTGTTTGCTGAAATGTATGTCTATGGAGGTCAGAAGAGAGCATCAGATCCCCTGGAACTGGAGGTATAGACTGTCGTGAGCCGTTGTGAAAGTGCTGGGAACCAAACTTGACTACTCTGTCAGCAGCCAGTGCTCTTAACTGCTGTGCCATCTCTCTGGCCCCTCCAGCCCTACTTAAAAAATAATTTAAAATTGTGCATGGGTATATGCACACATGGGCACAGATGGACAAGAAGCCAGAAGCATCAGGTCCCCCTGGAGCTGTAGTTATCAGGTGGTAGTGAGTTGCCAGATAATGGATGCCTGGAAATAAACTTGGGTTCTCTGCAAGAGCCCTTTGATCTCTGAGTCTCCTATCTGTGCATTCCCTCCCCTTTATCTTTTGATTTTCTTTTTTACTTTAGAGAGAGGGTTTCAGATAGTTCAGGTTGTCCTCAAACTAGAATTTACTGTATAATAGAAAATTACTTCAGATTCTGGTTTATTTTCTTAAACTTTTAAAGTATTACACTTATTTATGGTGGTGATGGTGTGTGTGTTCCTGTTCTGTCCTTCCACCATATGGTCAGAGTTCGATACTTCCAGGTTCTTGACCTCTAATCCAAATACTTGAACATACTGACAAGGAAACTATACAGAGCAAAGTAATAGAAAATATAAGAGTTCAAGGCAAGAGAGCTGCGGGGGACACCGAGTGAAAGCATTTGGCTTTGTCACTGTCCTTTTTTTTTTTTTTGCTGTGAAGAGACACCAAGACCAAGGCAACTCTTATAAAAGGAAGCATTTAATTGGGGCCTTGCTTACAGTTTCAGAGGCTTAGTCCATTATCATCATAGGTGCGAGCATGGCAGTAGTTGAGAGCTCAGTGCTGATCTGCAGGCAGAGGAAGAGATGAGCCTGGTGTGAGCTTTTGAAACCTCAAGGCCGCCCTCCCTCCAGTGATACACCTCCCAAGTGCTGGGATTAAAGGTATACACCACCATGTTTCAGCTAACTATGATTATTGTTGGTGGCTTTGTTTTATGGAGTTGAGGAAGACTTTGGTTACTATGGGCATAGTGAGGGTAGTTTGTTAAATAGGTTAGGTCATGCATTAACTTTTCCTGCTGCAAATGTTCATTCCCATGATGCAGCTGATTAATATGCATAAGCATAAGATGATAAATGCCCTAAAAGTTCATTTGAAGGACACAGCTTGCCTTAGTGTTCATGTACCCCAAACTACTTTGAGCTGTAGCAGCCCTTCAGTTCTTGTACTGGTTACACTAGGAATGTATTTGAGTAGAAACTACCTGAATTTGGGCTAGAGAAATGGTTCAGTGATAATGAACAAGTTCAGTTTGGTGTGCCCTCAGCAGGAGACTTAAAACATTCTGTAACTCTTGCTCTAGGGGGCTCCCATGCCCGCTTCTGGACTCACAGATGACTACACTCACATGTACATGCCTCACACAGACACACACATGTACACTTGTTAAAAATAAAATCCCTTTTATTTTTAAGGAAACTATCTAAATTCGGTTATTGCTGGGGTGAAGAAATCGATTCTTTTGTTCAGAGACAGAGGTGTATATATAGTCCCATGAATGTCGAAGTTCAAGGGGTTCTGAGGTTTCACAGCGCATAGTCAGACACAGGAGCTAGACTGCTAAGTGTGTTATTACAGGAGGGAGTGGGGGTTTGCATAACTTAAGCCAAATCCAAGTCCAAGAGACCATCATTTTCACATTTACTTACCAGAATACACAGACATGCATGTAGGTAAAACCTCACATACATGAAATTAAGTAATTTTAAAAATTTAGCCGGGTGGTGGTGGCACACACTTTGATCCCAACTCTTGGGAGGTAGAGGCAGGCAGATCTCTGTGAGTTCAAGGCCAGCCTGGTTTACAGAGTGAGTT
>LOEQ01001186.1:126762-140074 GCA_001685075.1 Bramus lutescens
TTAGGCTAGGCTGCTGGCTACTGGGCCTCGGGAATCCATCTCTTTGTCTCACTTGTGCTGGTATTACATGCCTGGGTTTTTATGTTGGCACTGGAGGTTGAATTCAGGTCCTCTATACTTGGATGGTATGTACTTTACAGATTGAGTCATCTCTCCAGCCCCCTGATTTCTTAATACATGGGAATCCTGCCCCCAAGCAAGGCTGGAATGTTAAAAATTGGAATGAAGCCAAGCACTGTGGCTTAGCGATGATATGCCATCTTTATGTCTTGTAGACACAGGATTATCTCTTTTTTCCTTCTAAGAATAGTTTAGACTATTTCCTTTTCTGAGACCTAATTTGTACTTGTACACACTGGATCATATTTATTTATGTATTTATTTTGTGGTGTTAGGTCATGTGCATGCTAAAGACACACTATCACCGAGTTATACCTCCAACCTAGGTTGTGTATCTTGGTTTAATAAATAAACAAGTAGAGAAAAGACTAAAAATAGAAATATTATAGATGGGTGGTGGTTGCGCATACCTTTAATCCCAGCACTTGGGAGGCAGAGGCAGGCGGATCTTTGTGAGTTTGAGACTAGCCTGGTATATAGAGGATGTTCCAGGACAGGCTCCAAAGCTATGCTGAGAAGCCCTGTTTTTAAAAACAAAACAAATAAAATAAAGATTATACACATACACACATGCACACACACACATATCAAACTAAAACTTATATGAGTAAAATGTGTATATCTTCAGTTTATTAAAAACTTTTATAGGATGCATATGTATTTGCTGGTGTGTGATATGTGTAGCATAAACAGAAAAGTCAGGCCTGCGAGATGACTCAGTGGGTAAAGGCACTTGCTGTGAAAGCTTGGTGGCCTGTGTTCAATACTCAGAATCCATATGGACACTGTGGAACTTATACTCACCAATAATAAAAAATAAAGGAATAATTTGTGATCCCTAAAGTGTATGGTTGACATGAGTGTAACACCCATTTAAGGTAGATCAGCTTCTAGTTTCTTTCTTTCTTTTTTTTTAACAAGACAGGGAAAATAAAATTTTATTTATTCATGAAACTGTACATAGGAAAACATAATAACTTCAATGCTGTACTGTCCAATTTTCAGTTCTTAAGGAACATTATTTATCACATAACTTTCAAAATACAGTCCAGTGCAGCAAACAGGTTTCAATAAAAGCATTTCCTCTGGTAATGGCTTGTTCACTGTGACGCACAGGTCTGTGAAGAACCATCACTTACGGAAGCTTTGGGTTAGAATCACAGGATAACTGAATTTTTGGTCACAGAGGTCTTAGCACTGGTGTATGCAAATGTTCCACAAGGGTATCCTGCACGCAGGCACGATCTTCTATAAGCCTCACAGAGCAACACCCTCCTACTGCTGTGGACACTGCATCTCCGGGGCTGGCTTTGAGGACGTGTACATGATGGTGTGTGATTTCTTACACGTTCCTTTTCCCAGTTTACTTGTAGTTTCTTTCCTTTCTTTCTCCTCTGTTGAAAGCTTTGATTCCGCAGATAACCTGGGGGAGCTAGGGGTGTTCCTACTTTGTTCATGTACGGCCTCAGCACTGCCTGGACTGTCCATGAGCTTAACACATTTCTTCTCCGTCTGCGGCTGCATCTCCAGNNNNGGCGGACTCTCGCGAGGAGAGAGGCTAGTTGGCTGAACGGCTGAAGAGGCCGGCGCTCCGGTCTGCACAGCGCTATCATTTAAGCTATTGAGGCAGGAATCTCTCCTCTCTCTGAAGTGGCAGTCTAGAAACTTCCCCAATGGCACTGGCAGCAGGTGTCTCTTCTGAGGTGGTTACATCCAGTGGCAGCACCTCACGCCTCTATTTGAGCACAGGTACTTCAATTTTCTCTTCAGGTTCGTACTTCAGCTTTAATTCATCTAACTTAGCTCTCAGTTTTATATTTTCACTTTCTGAAAGCTGCAGGCGTCTTTCATTCGCAGTTTCCGCTCAATATCCAGAGCCCGCAGGCTCTCAAACAGCGCCTTCATTCTCTGTATGGATAGCACCCCTTTTGTGATTTTGTTTTCTTTGTTTAACTTATCAAGCTTTAGTTGAAGTAAATCTGCATAATAGGTGCTGTCTTCTAGAGAACAAGGGCTGGCTGATGTGGACAGCTTAGATCTCATACTTTCATATAAGGTCTTAAATTTCTCCAGATTTTTAATTTCACCTAAAAGGAGTTTTATTTCACCATTCTTCTGTTCCAACATGGCAAACAACCGTTCCTGCTGCTCCAACTCAATTTGAGATCCCCACATCCTCAGCAATGTGGAGATTTGTAACTTCATTCTGCTCTCTGGTGAATGCATTGTGCTTCTTCAAGTGACTGATATTTGACTTTCATTGAGTTGAGCTGGTGTTCCATAGCCACCCTTCGGTCATCCACCTCTGCAAACAGGGAGTTGCCTTTACTATTGGGATCCAAGGCTTGCTGAAGCATGTGACCCAACTGCACCTGAAGATCTTGATTTTCTATGCGAGTTTTCTCTAAGGCGTTATAATACGACACCACTTCCTTCTCTCGCTCTTCTTTTCTTCTTGAAGCCGGTCTACCCGGTGCATTAAGGAAGCATTGGAACATTCTAGTTGTTCTTGTTTGTACTGTAGCTCGTTTACCTCTTCTTGGAGAGCAATCTTCACACCTTCCATTTCATTTAGCACAGTTTGAAGAGCCAGCACCTCCAAAGGCATGCTATTGAGCATGCGCTGCTCAGACATTAGCCATAGCTCTTCCGATTTGTGGGCGAGAACTTCCTCCTGGTGGTCCAGCTTCTGCTTCAGCTGCTTCTCACTTAACCTCGCTTCATTTAATTCCACTTTCAGTTTCTCTAACTTATTTTTCAGGTCATTCACTTCCTGCCTATGGCTTCTGTTTAGCTGCATTTCTAACTGCTCCAGCAGCGTTTTCAGTTGTTGTTTCAAAGCTTCACATTCACAGCTCAAACTTTCTAACATCCGATTCTTGAGCTCAGCTTCTCTTTGAAGGGCATACTTCTCCTGGTTATAACCCTCAGTAATGGTCATCATTTCTTCATGACATTTATCCAGTTGATTCTGCAATTCAGTTTGCCTCTCCAGGAGCTGTAAGCCATACCGTGCAGCTTTCAATCTCTCCTTTTCACACTCTTTGAGTTTGCTTAGAAGATCTGTGATCTCTCTCTCCATGCTTTCTGTTTTCAGCCTATTTCCTGCTCACGCTTCCCAGTGCCGCAACCAGAGACTTGTCCAGAAAGTACCGGGTGCCCGGATTCGTGTCAGCACATCCACCGCAGCACAAAAAAAGCCGTTTTTTTTTTCTTTTTCTAGTTTCTTTTAATCACTGCCCACCTACCAATTTGTCTGAATTACGCTGTCAAGTTTCTGTGTTGACTATGAATGGAGTAAAAAGAAGCCATGCTTTAGGCCATACAAGTATCATTGGTTTTAACTCCTCATACATTTTCTCTGCAGGGAGCATTTCCGGCTCGTTTAAAGAAGGTGCTGATTGTAGGAGCACCCATATGGTTTCGAGTGCCGTATTCTATCATCAGCCTGCTCCTGAAGGACAAAGTCCGGGAGAGGGTAAGGCAAGCCAGCCTTTTCTTATTGGAGGTAGATAAGTAGATTCTAGTCTCTGCAGGTAAACTCTTGCCAGTTACACTTCTGCCTTCAAAGAATCCTCCTGTTTATTCCCCCAGAATGTTTTCTCCTCCTTTATTCATTCACACCCTCCATGTAGTCTTTTGCTTGGGACAGAATACCCCTTCACTGTCCACACATTTGTTGTGGTTATGATTTATCCGACTCTTTCTTCACAACACCTTGAGTAAACAGTATTGAACCAGTGTGTCCCAGAAGTATTTTATTTTTATTTGTTTTTTAATAATTTATTTAGTGTTATTTTATGTGCATTGGTGTGAAGGTATCAGATCCCCTGGAACTGGAGCTACAGACAGTTGTAAGCTGCCTTGTGGGTACTGGGAATTGAACCTGGGTCCTCTGGAAGAACAGCCAGTGCTTCCAGCCACTGAGCCATTTCTCCATCTCCTGCAGAAGTATATTAAGGATTACATAATTTCCAAAGTTGATTTAATACTGCATAAGGCACTATTAATATTTAGTAGTATTTAAAGGTTGGGGGTGTAACTCAATGTCAGCATTGCTCAAGGGTCTAGGTATAGTCCCTAACACCCCACACCAAAACCAAGACCAAAAATTGGCATTTAATATAATTATGTTACTGAACTGGTATCAGAATTTATTTGGGGCTGAGCATGTAGCTTAGTGAAAGAGTATTTTGCTAGCTTAAAAGGTTCCTAGAGTCTGTCTCTACTTTACAGAGAGAGACAGACAGAGAGACAGAGAGGTTTATTTACTGGAAAGTACTATTAAGTCCCTGTGACCTTCAGAATGGTGGGGCGGTCTCTCCTGAGTTTATTTGTTCCTTTTTTTTTTTGTCTTTTGGTTTATTATTTGAGACAGGGTTTCATTCTATAGTTGAGGCTGGCTAATAGCTACTCACTGTGTTCTACCAGGCATTCATGGCAGTCTTCCTGTCTCAGCCTTTCAAGTACTGGGATAGGAGGAGTGTACCACCCACCGTGAGCATCTCTGGCTATTGCTTTTTCTTTTTCTTTTTTCTTTTCTTTTTTTAGTTTATTTATTATGTATAGTATTCTGCCTGCATGTATCCTTGCAGGCCAGAAGAGAGCACCAGCTCTCATTACAAATGGTTGTGAGCCACCATGTGGTTACTGGGAATTGAAATCAGGATCTCTTGAAGAGCAGCCAGTGCTCTTAATTGCTGAGCCATCTCTCCAGCCCGTATTGGTTTTTCTTAAGGCACTTTCTTATTGTTTCAATTTAAAAAATGTTTATATTACTGCTACTACTACTAATTTTTAATTTTCCCTGAGACGGGTTTCTCTGTGTATCTCTGGCTGTCCTGGAACTTACTCTGTAGACCAGGCTGGCCCTCCAACTCACAGAGATCCACCTGCCTCTGCCTCAGAAGATGGTATTGGATCCCTTGGTTCTGGAGTTAAGCCATGTGGATGCTGGGAATTGAACTGAATATTAACTACATAATATCTTTCCAACTCTTATGAGCTGGTTCTTTAAGAGGTAGAAGAGGAAAGGGGACAGTTTTTTAAGAAGAGGGTAGGGTGGGGTGCTGGAGTGGTGCCTCAGTGGTTAGAGTGTGTACCCGAGTTAGGTTTCTACCACCCAAATTGATTGACTCCTCACTATAACTGCAATTCCAGGGATCCAGTGCCCTCCTCTAGCCTCTCCTCATCTGTACGTGGTACACACACACACACACACACACACACACACACACACACACAATTTAAAAAATAAACAAGAAGAGGCAGTGGGAAGTTGGAGAGATGGCTGAGAGGTTAAGAGTGCTGGCTGCTCTTCCAGAGGACCTGAGCTCAATTTCCAGCAACTACATGGTGCCTCACAACCATCTATAATGAGATCTGGTGCCCTCTTCTGGCATGTAGTATACAGGTATACATGTAGTATACATGTAGTCATACAGGTAGGACACTATATATAATAAAGAAATAATTTTTTTTAAAAGAAGAGGCAGGGGCTGGAGAGATGACTCAGTGGTTAAGAGCACTGACTGTTCTTCAAGAGGGCCCAGGTTCAGTTCTCAGTGCCCACATGGCAGCTCACAACTATATGTCACAACTCCTGTTCCAGGGTACCCAAGGCCTTCATACAGACATACATGTAGGCAAAACAACAATATGCATAAAAGGTATAGTTAATTAAAAAAATGAAAAAAAAGACGCCTATGCTAAAAAAAAAAAAAAGGAAGAGGCACTGGAAAGGGAGAGTCTTTTAAAAATAGCATTTCTGGGGGACTGGAGAGATGGCCCAGAGGTTAAGAGTACTGGCTGCTCTTCCAGAGGACCTGCATTCAATTCCCAGCCTCCACATGGTGGCTCACAACCATCTGTAATGATATGCATGCAGGCACACATGCAGGCAGAATACTGTATACATAATAAATAAATAAAACTTAAAAAATAGCATTTCTGTGCTACAAAGATCTTGGCTTAGCATGGTTATATTTTAGTGTGTAGCAGAATCAAATATTATTTATCTAGGCTTTTTCCTAGATTACCATTTATAGGTGGCTTTGTCTTTCATAGAAATCTGTCTTTGAGAACATCCATACCAAGCAGTCAGTAAAATATAAGCTAAGAGACTTAGAATAGGTTCAGTTAGTATGTGGTTGAGAAAAGTAATCATTAACTATAGTCTTAGCTTCTGAAAAAAAGAGGACCAGCAAGAGATGGTGCTGAAAAGCCTTGTGTACCGTATGAAGCCTTTACTCACTATCCCTTCATTCCAGAAGAAAAATAGCTTGACTCTAATTCCAGGAGTGAATTTGAGGGACATTCTGGGACTTAGCTCTCTGAAAAATTTATGGGATTTTAATCCAAAGCAGATAAAATTCACTCTGCTTCTTTTCAAATACACAGTGTTTCAAGCAAATCTCATCTGATTTTCAAATCCAGCATAAAAACATTTGTTTTTTATTCTGTCTGTATGCTTTCTGACCTATAGCCCCAGTACTCAGTGAGTTCTTTGTGTCCTTACAGATTCAGATATTAAAGACGTCTGAAGTTACCCAGCACCTACCCAGGGAGTGCCTTCCAGAAAATCTGGGTGGGTTCGTCAAAATTGACCTCGCCACTTGGAATTTCCAATTCCTGCCCCAAGTGAATGGCCACCCAGATCCCTTCGATGAGATCATCCTGTTTTCCTTACCTCCTGCCTTAGACTGGGACTCAGTACATGTTCCAGGTCCCCATGCCATGACCATCCAAGAGTTGGTAGACTATGTTAATACCAGGCAAAAGCGGGGCATATACGAAGAATACGAAGACATCCGTCGTGAGAACCCTGTTGGCACTTTCCACTGTTCCATGTAAGTAGGAGAGGTTTGGGTCAACAATTAGTTATCAAGGTGCTTCTTGCTACTTTAGTGCCTCAGTTCCTTTATAGAGGGTTTTCCTGGTGTTAAAATGGTTCATGGGAAGACCAAATGTGTATTTGGAAGACAGATAAAAGTGAATCTGTGAGTTGGAACCCAATCTGGTCTACATACTGAACTCCAGGCCAGCCAGGGCAACGTTTAAAATAAATAAATAAATTAGTTAATTTTTTTTTTTAAAAAAAGCTTCTTGGGAATATGGTTACATGAGTAAGAGTACTTGCTCTGCAACATGAGGCTCTTCGTTTGAATCTCCAGCACTCATATACAAAGCAAGGCATGGCTGCGCTTGTATATACCATTGTTGGGGCAGACACAGGCCGGTCCTGAGCATTCACTGATCAAGGAAGTAAGGTGAAGAACAGCAGATGAAGATGAAGACACCTGATGTCCTGCTTTGCCTTCTGCATGCGTATACATAGGCATGTGCACTTCTACGCTCAGGTTCACACAATGCATACGTACTAACACAAAAAGCTTCTCAGTCACTTTATAGTTTTATCTAGAGTTGTTATCTCCTGCTTTGGCCTTGTTGATGTCTTGTTTCAAAAACTCTGGTGATCTTTGTTACCAATAGAGAAACCTTGTAATGATGGATATATCTTTATATATGTATGTGTATATATGCATATATATACACATACATATATATACACACACATGTGTGTGTGTGTGTGTGTATATAAATATATATATAATTTTTTGGCCAGGAACTAGCTCTTGTAGACCAGGCTGGCCTTGAACTCACAGAGATCCACCTGCTTCTGCCTCCCGAGTGTTGGGATTAAAGGCATGTGCCACCACTGCCTTTAATATATATTTCTTACTTTTTCTTTTATCCTATCTATCCATCCATCCATCCATCCATCCATCTCCCCATCTGTCATTTGAAACAGTGTAGCTCTGACTGGCCTGAAACTTACTTTGTAGACTGTACTGTTCTTGAACTCACAGAGGTCCTCATGTCTCTGCCTCCCGAATGCTAATCTTATGGGCATGTACCACTATGGCAAGCTAGAATATTTTCTTGAAATGCAAATGCTGAAAATGTACCTGGGTGGTGGTGGCACACACCTATAATCCCAGCATTAGGGAGGCAGAGACAGGAAGATCCCTGTGATTTCGAGACCAGTCTGGTCTACAGAGGGAGTACCAGGACAGGTTCTAAAGCTACAGAGAAACCTTGTTCCACAACAAAACAAAACAAAACACAAAAAGGACTGAAAATGTAATAAAATGCTAGATCTTGTTAGGAGCTGGGACTGTGTATTAAAAGAATTCCACGGCAGAAAGAGAGAAGTGTTGCTTCTTAGGAATTTAACCTCTTAGGACTTTGCTTCTACCAAATTCTAACATAAAATCATCTTGTGAGTTTATCACTCTGATTCATAATGATTTTGTGACTACGGTTGCAGCATAGGGCATTTCCTACCTTTTGTTTTGGGGCGTGTTTGTATACATGTTTATATGTGGACCTAGGTATCTGTGGAGGCCAAAAATTGATACTGGGTTTTCTTTTCAGTTGTTCTCTACCTTATTTACTTATTTTAAATAATCAGGCTTTTTTGTTGTTGTTTTGTTTTGAGAGGAGATCTTAGTATATAGCCGTGACTGGCCTGGAACTCACCAAAACAGGGAGCCATTGATTATTTTACCTCTGCCTCTCTAATGCTGGGATTAAAGGTGTGCACCCCCACACCTATATAGTCTTACCATATTTTAATTTTTTAAGTTATTGTATTTTATGTATATGAGTGTTTTGCCTATTTGTGTGTCTAAGCACCGCATGCATGAAGTGCTCACAGAGGGAAGTAGAGGGCATCAAATCCCCTGGGACTGAAGTTACAGGAGAATATGAGCCATCATGTGTGTGCTGTTTGAACCTGGGTTCTCTGGAAAAGCAACTGATGCTCTTAACGGCTGAACTGTCTCTCTAGCGTTCTTGCAATGCTTTAATTGGCTGTTTTTCTCCCACTAGTGAGCTCTGTTTATTGAATATTAATCATGTTGTCTCATTGAGCTCTTGGTTTAAATTCCAAGTTAGCTAGAAGTCCCTTCTGCAAATGACAATTATTTTCCTTCTCTCTATACCTTAGTTTTCCTGTGCCTAATATGTGACTGTTGCATGTTTACCTTCCCTTAAATGTCTTAGGAATCCATGAGTCCCCTCAAAATTCTTGTTCAGTTTAGTCATGGTCTGTGAAGAAAATGCCAAAAGAGGGAAAATCACGAGTTGGTAAACTGAGGAGAGGCCACTAAGAAGCCAGTAAGCAGAGCAAGAATATTGTGAAAAAAAATTTTTTAAGTAAGAACATTGTGAAAGACTAGTGGGATGGCTCAGCAGGTAAAGGTTGTTTCCTGCCAAGCCTGATGACCTGAGTTTGATTCCTGAGACCCACATGGTATAAGGAGAGAGCTGACCCCAGAAGTTGTCCTTTGACTTCTACGCATGCACTCAATGTACTGTGGCATGTGTGTCCTCTCTCTTTCTTTCCCCACCCTACAATAATATCAATAATAGATAAAATAAATGGAAAAGAATGAGAAAGAGAAGCCGGGGCTGTAGTTTCATGGTGGAGCTCTGTCTGGAATTGGTATGGCCTTGGGTTTGATTCCTAGCACCCTGTAAAGAGGCCAAAAGTGAAGAAAGGCAAAGCAGGGTGTGTATCAAGAGGGGAAATACTATTTTATCTGTCAACTTCTTTTCCTTTCTATGTGCTCAAGATCTCTTTTTACACTGAATCTCCTTCCAAAGCAGAACAGTTTTTGTTTTTGTATTTTCCCTAGCCATCCTTGAACATATATATTCCAGGCTAGCCTAAAATGGTGATCCTCCTGTCTTAATCTCCCAAGTGCTGAACCCCTCTTAAAAACCACCATGCATGCTTTCCCCAAAGTTGCTACCCTCCACCCTATTGATTCTCTTCCTACTCCATGGGATCTCATCTAGCCCAGGCTGCTCTAAGACTTGACTCTGTAGCTAAGGATAACCCAGACCTTCTGATATTCCTGCCTCTTCTTCCTGTATGCTGGGATACAGGTTTGCACTACTGCCTTCAGTTTCCTGAGTGGGAATCAAGGAAACAGTCTGGGACCAGGGAAGTGTAATATACTTTTTGGGGATTTAAGATTTTGATGTAGGTGCCCCTGTAGTTATTTATTGCCTCAAGTAATTGCCTTGAAAGGGTGGGTTTTGGTTGTTTGCTTGTACCATTCAAATTAGCTGCTATTTTAGAATCTGGAACTAGCTCTTGTAGACCAGGCTAGCCTCAAACTCACAAAGATCCACCTGTCTCTACCTCCCGGGTCCTGGGATTAAAGGTGTGCACCATTATCACTCGGCGAATCTTGCCTTTTTATTGAACTGTGGAGCCCTTGCTTGATTATCTAGAACCCATAAACCTTATTAGCTCCTGACTTTCCGTTCTTCAACCAGGTTCTATTAAAACTACCTACCACCTACAGATAGCAAACTATATCTTTATTTGAATTCCAGATTGTAAAGTAAATATCAGAGTGTTCACAATTGCTCAATTTTTTCATAGAATTTTTAAATTAAAAACACTTAGTTTTTAAAAATTTTATTTAAAATTTAATTCCCCCAAATTTTAATTAATTAACTAACTAATTAATAAATATTTGGTTTTGCGAGGCAGGGTTTCTCTGTGTAACAGTCCTGACTGTCCTGGGACTCCCTTTGTAGACCAGGCTGGCCTCAAACTCACTGATATCTGCCTGTCTCTGCCTCCTGAGTGCTAGGATTAAAGGAGTGTGCCACCATTGCCCAGCTTATTTTATTTTTTTTAAAGACTGTGTGATTGTCTGACTGAGAATATTCTTTATAAGGCTTGTATTTGAAGACTTAGTGTGCAGTTTGTGAAACTATTTGGGAAGGATTAGGATGTGTGGCCTTGCTTGAGGATATGTGATAATGCTCTTGGACAGTGTAAAGATTTGTCACTTGTATTAGTTCAATAAAACACTGATTCACCAGTAGCTAGGCACGAAGCATAGTTGGGGTGACCAGACAAGGAGAATTCTGGGAAGAGGAAGAGAGAGGGTCAGTCACTACCCAGATACAGAGGAAGCAAGATGAGAATGCTGCACTGAGAAAAGGGACCAAGCCACATGGCTAAACATGGACAAGAATTATGGGTTAATTTAAGTTGTAAGAAGTAGTTAATAATAAACCTGAGCGAATAGGCCAAACAGTTTATAATTAATATACGCCTCTGTGTGTTTCTTTGGGACTGAATGGCTGTGGAACCAGGCGGGACAGAAACTTCTGTCTACATTCATAAGCTTGTGTTTGAAGATATAGTGAGCAGTTTGTGGATAGTAGAGTTGGAATTACAGGTGGTTCTAAGTATTCTTAACTGCCAAACTGTCTTTCTAGCCTTAAAGGGGTGTTTTTAAGATGTAGAAAAGAGCCAGGCAGTGGTGGCACACAGCTTTAATCCCAGCACTTGGGAGGCAGAGGCAGGCAGATCTCTGTGAATTCGAGGCTCGTCAACAAGAGCTAGTTTCAGGACAGGCTCTGAAGCTACAGAGAAACCTTGTCTTGAAAAACAAGCAACAACAAAAAAAGGTGTAGTAAAGAGCCAGGTATAGTGATTTGAAATGTAATCCCATTACTTGGGTGGGAGTCTGCAGGAGAGTTGCTAAGAGTTTGAGGCCAGCCTGGCTATAGTGTGAGAACCTATCTCAAAACAAAGTAAAACAAAAAACCAATAAGGAGATGGTTCTTTGGATAAATCCACTTGTTTCCAAGCCTAAGGACCTGAATTTGATCCTTGGAACTCACTTTGTGGAAGGAGAGAACTAACTTCTGCAATTCCTGTCTCTTTGACTTCTACATGTACCCCAACACACCAAGTAAATACAAATTTAAATTAAAAAGATGAAGGAAAAATATATGTAAAAAAGTAAAAAGTATAAATCCCCAGTTCCTATGACCAGAGGTGATACTTATTACTGTTTGGTCATATCTGTCTTTTAATTTTTTTACATGAATGAATTCATTATGAAGCTGAATCACTCCCAGTCCTCACCCTCAGTTTCTTCTTTTTACAAGCAGTTACACCTTGTATAATATATGGTGTCTTTCTAGCCATTTTGATTATACTATTATGTATTCATATGTGCCCAACAGTATAGAATACTTTATTCTTTTGAGTCAGGGTATTGTGTAACCCTGGCTGATCTTGAACTCTGTATGACCTAAGTTTGACATTGAACTTCCTATCCTCCTCACTCTACCACGTGAGTGTTGGCCTTACAGGTATGTCCTTCCACACCCAGCTCAGGTAGTGACTGAAGATCAAGCCAGCGTTTTGTGCAAGTAGAGCAACGTTCCCAGTGCTCCAACAATATAGGATATTATTATTCATTATATGTGGATGGTCTTGGTACATTTTTAATCAGTAATATATCTAAATCATTTTTTTCAGAGCCAAATAGTACAAAGCAAAAAGCAGTGAGGGTTGAGGGTATGCAAGTACCCTTTTACTGAGCTACAGTTTATTTTTAGAGGAGTCTTGTGTAGTTCTGACTGTCTTGAAGTTCTCTATGTAGCTAAGAATGACCTTGAACACCTGATCGTCACACGTCTCCTTATTTTAACTTGCCTCTTATTTTCTTCAGGTCTCCTGGAAACCTAGAGAAAAACCGATATGGAGATGTACCCTGCCTGGACCAAACAAGAGTGAAGCTGACAAAACGTAGCGGCCACACTCAGGTAGATAGATTGATGCCATTTTTCCTCTCAGCATCCTAGGAAATTAAACCTCTTCCAAGGTGAAACTTAGTGCTGTGCTCCAGGTGGCTGAAATGGACTCCAAAGCCAGAGAGATGAGTTTTGGTTCTTGTTTTGCTATATAGTAGTGTGTGACTGGAGACATTCCGTAAATGCTCATCTCATCATACTGAAGAGAATAATGGAGATTTGTGTGAATGCTGGCAGACTGGTATGTTATGCCTCTCTCTCTCTTTATTTTAAGGCAGGGTTGTCCTGTATAGTCCTACCTGTCCTGGAACTTATATAGACCACGTTGGCTGTTAGCTCAGAAAGATTGGCCTATCTCTGCCTCCTGTGTGCTGGTATTAAATGCCATTATCTGGGAATGATGGCAGCACTTGCAGGGCAGAGGTAGGCAGATCTCTGTGAGTTCTAAGACAGCCAAGGCTATGTAGAGAGACCCCCCCTTTTTTTTTTCTGGTTTTTCGAGACAGGGTTTCTCTGTGGCTTTGGAGCCTGTCCTGGGACTAGCTCTTGTAGA
>LOEQ01001186.1:184915-197710 GCA_001685075.1 Bramus lutescens
ATCTTTAGGCAGGGTCTCACTGTGTAGCTGTGACTGGCCTGGAAGTCTTGGTATACACCAGGCTGTCTGTCTCTGCCTCCAAGTATTTGGATTAAAGGCATATACTACCACACCTCACTTGTTTTTTTTTAATTTTAATTTAATTCTTTAGCGATAGAGATTGAACTCAGACCCTCATGTGTGCCAGTAAGCACCTGAGTGTCAGTTTCTCAGGAGTCTCCTGTAAAGCAGTGTAATGCTCGCATGTGAGGCTGATGGAGCAGTAAGTAACAGATGATTATTAACTTAGGACTAGAAGAAAAGGGGTTTTGCTTGTGGGGTTATTTTTATTCTCCAAATAGATTTATAGTTATCTTGTCTGTTAGATACAGTTGTATATATCCTCAGTGGTGTGTGCTTGTAAACGCAGCTGTCTCAGATAGTAGCAAAGGATAATTAATGGTGCTATCTTGTTACCTCGAAGTCTAGGGACCTGGTCCACAGCCCTTGCTTGCTGGGCAAGCACTGTTCCACTGAGCTCAGATCTTAAACCCATATAATTAAGTTTTTTTTGTTGTTGTTTTTTGTCTTTTTGGGGGTGGATGGGTTTCAAGACAAGGTTTCTCTGTGTAATAGTCCTGGCTGTCATGAAACTAGCTCTGTAGAACAGGCTGACCTCAAACTCTCAGAGATCCTCCTGCCTCTGCCTCTCAAGTGCTGGGAGTAAGGCATGTGCCACCACTGCCTGGTCATATGATTAAGTTTTATGAAAACCTGTAAAACACACAATTTGAAATAGAAAAGCTCAGATTGAGACCCCTTATGAAACATGTATGTATTAGAATTTGTAGAATTCATTTAATTTTTTTTCTTTCTTTTTCCCCCCTTTTTTCTTCTTTGAGGTAAGGTCTCTTCCAACCCAAACTGTCCTTGAATTTGCTGTGTGACTGAGGAAGACTTAAACTTTTGGCCTCTGTCTTCCAGCTGTTGAGATTGCAGGCAAGCACCAGCACATCAAGTCTGAGTGCTGGAGGTAGAGCCCAAGGCTTCAGGAGCACTGGGCACTTATATACTCTTTCAGCTGAGCTGCATCTCCAGCCCCTTCCATATTTTCTTATCCGTTTTCTTAATAAATTTTATATCTGTAATTTTACACAGTTTTTTCTCTCCGCCGCTCAGAGTGATTGTTATAAATGTGTGAGAATTTGTGAAAAGCTTTGTTGTTTACTAAGTTGGGATGTACAATTTATACTGCATAGAGAAGGTAAATTTTACTTTGCTCAAACTCCTCATTTGGAGATGAAACAGTCAGATCTACTGACATTACAACTGTCCCTCCCCCCATTATTTACCTATTCTTCATTTTAGTGGCAGGATCTCCCTCCGTAGCTTAGGTTGACCTGAAATTTTCTATATCGATCCAGTAGACCTCAAACTTAGAGCATCACCGCCTTCTTTAGCTTTTTAAGTGCTGGTTTTATAGGCATGAGCTCCTACTTTCGGCTTTAATAGTTTTGAAATAGGAGAAGTGCTCAGGAAATTTATTGCTATTATTACTATTTTTGACAGGGTCTCACTGTATGTACTTATATACACACATATACTCACTATATATACACATATATACGCGCGCGCGCCTGTGTGTGTGTGTGTGTGTGTTTTGGCTGTTCTGGAACTCAGAGGTATCTGCCTGCCTCTACCTCCCTAAGTGCTGGGATTAAAGATATGTGCCCCACACCTTGCTGAAATTGAATTATTTTTAACATCTGTAAAACATTAAATATGGGGGCTATAACATCAGTAATTCCTTTTTTTTCTGGGACATTTCATTTTCTTAGTATCTTTGTGCATGAAGAAATACATAGGCATGCTTTGTACATTTGTGTTATTTCTCAGATGTGTTTGAGGAAGAATGCCCAAGCCTGAATTTGTCTGTATTTTCCTCACTCCAGGTCTCAGCTGTGCCACAGAGTTCTGGCAGTCATGGGCCTGCCATAGCAGCAGTTCATAGCAGTCATCACCACCCCCCAGCTGTCCAGCCTCACGGAGGCCAGGTGGTCCAGAGCCATGCCCACCCAGCGCCACCAGTTGCACCAGTGCAGGGACAGCAGCAGTTTCAGAGGCTAAAGGTGGTATTCTGTTTCTTTACTTGGATCACTGTGTCTTTGGCAGGAAATAATGCCTTAACCTAAGAGAGTGGGGTTTGAATTACAAGAAGCTTTGCTTTTGAAACCTATGTGTGTTTCCTTTTTTGTATATTTTCCTGTGTATGTGCCTAATCCAGAAAAACATACAGTCAGAAAATGTTGACTGTATGAATGCATGATACTCAAACACACCAGAATTGAAGGATCATTGTCTTAGAAAGTGAAGTCTGGGTTTGAGCTGCTTTCTTTTAGACTCAAGACTTCTTAGTATTATCAGATTTTTATTGAGTACACACATATCTGGGAGCAGACCAATTTGGGAGTAACAAATTAGCACCACAATATATAATACAGCTCAAACTTAATATTCCTGTGCTCTGAACATCTGAATTTGTGGGCATCTTTAAATCTGTGCTTTGTAAAACATGCTGCTTTTGAGGCACATTTTATAATGCAGTTTGGGGACAATAGTTGTGACTGAAGTGTCAGTGTTTTCATATGTCCTGCTGAATGCATAGTGGTGCTGTGAAGTATATGAGGCATCTGGGAAGACTGGTTGAAGCTTGTGTTTCCGGCTAATCTTTTTGTCTCATTTTTGTTTGAGTATTGGTGTGTGTGTGTAGCAATTGCTTAGTTTTCAATTTTTCTGATTTACACTTAGGTAAATCAGTTTGAAACCATATACAAAAAAATGTAAATTAAAACTGAAGTGATGAGAGTTGTTTTATCTTCATTTGCTTATAATAGCTTAATTCTATCTAGGGGCTTGCATGTGGGAGGAACAGTATGCCCCGAAGTGCATCTGTGTGTCAAAAATGTCTGCTCTTTGTTTTCGCTAATGTAGTCCTTCCTCTTATCTGACAGCTTGCTTTCTGCTATTTCAGTTACCCACAGTTAACTTGTTGAAAACTGGGAAAAAAAATTTCCAGAATAAGCAATATATAAACTTTAAATACTGTGCCATCATGATTAATATTTTGATGAAATCTCACTCAGTCCCCCATCCCAAGTGGGATATAAATCATCCTTTTTACCCAGCAAACTCAGTATGTGACCTGCCTGTGAGTGACTTAGAAAACCAGATCATAGTCCCTCCTCCCCAGTACAAGAATAGTGATACTCGTGATTGGGATGTCCTGAAGAGAAGCCATAGAGGGTGTTCGTTAAAATGGAAATGGGACCGTTCTCAGCATGGGGAGGGAGGAAAAACTGTGCCAAGGCTGGTAAAATGGGAGGTAAGTTGTCTTTACTAATTTATAAGTCAGATCTTACCTTAAATACGTATGTAGAGGAAAAAAAAAAACAGTAGGGTAGGGTTCAGACTATGCTAAGTTTCAGGCATCCACTGGAGAGCTTGGACATGAGACCTATCTACTACTAATTGAGTTTTCCCTGGTACCTGCCTCATTGGTTTCTGATCTACAGTATTTAATATCAGCCTAAGGACACTAAATACTAGGTAAATAACATAATGAACACCAGTGTTTAACAATATAGACGAATTGTATGAAATCTGGTATCTATCTTGGTTTAAGTAATTTCAGAGTTTACTGAGGAATAGTCTGAAGAGCACAAGTTATTTGTGCCATTTTGGAAAATTTGTTCCTACAAACATTTTCACATTCTGTAGCAGGCTTTCTTTTTGGTTACCAACCAGCTCCCAAATCATGACTTGGAGATTTATTATTAGTTATGAATGCTTGGTCTTAGTTTAGGTTTGTTACCCTAGCTCTTTTATTTTTTTAAGATATTTATTATGTATACAGTATTCTGTCTGCATGTATCCCTGCCCACCAGAGGAGGGCATTAGATCTCATTATAGATGGTTGTGAGCCACCATGTAGTTGTCAGGAACTGAACTTAGGACCACTGGAAGAGCAGCTAGTCCTCTTAACCTGAGTCCACTCTCCAGCCCCACATCCCACTAGCTCTTATAACTTACATTTACCATGTTTCTCTTCCTCTGCATTTTGCCTCAGGGCTTTTTATCTTTCTTGCATTCTGTTTGCTCTACTTCCCTGCTTCTTCCATATCTGTCTGTTTGGCAGCTACCTGGTGACTGTGTGGCCCCAGACACCCCCCCTTCTCTCCCCCTCATTCTCTCTTTCCTCTCTTTAGCCTAAATTCTTCCTACTTATTTTCTCTGCTCTCCAGCCCCACCTCTACTGCCTAGCTCTTGTCCACTCAGCTTTTTATTAGACCAATCAGGTGCTTTAGGCAGGCAAGGTAAGAGAGCAACACATCTTTACATGATTAAGCAAATGCAGCGCATCTTTTCATAGTTAAAGGAATATTCCATACAGCATTTTGTGTACAGAGTGATGACTGTGTTGCAGAATGAGGTACAACTGTGAACTTAGCATTTTACTGAGTTCTGGGAACAAAAATTTGAAGACTTGGTTTGATGTGATTTATAGTGTGTTCTCTAGATAATGCCTTAATAGTCAAAAAACTTTATACATTGGTCCTTAAACTAACAAAAAACACTTCTAGAGCCCTTTTAGTAGAGGAGAGAACTTTGAGATAGAGTCACTTTGTAGCTGAGAGTGTGCTCAAGGTTGAGATTCTTTTGTCAGTCTTCTGACTGTTGGAATTACAGGTGTACATCCAGTGCTGGGTTTGTAGGGAGTTGTGCATACAAGCATATGGAATGTTTTGTTGTTTTTATTTTTTCTTAAGAAAACTAGCAAGGTAGAACGTTGGTATACACCAAATTTGGGGTTGACTTGGAAGTTTTTTTTTTGTTTTTTAGTTAAAAGATCTTGATTGATAGGATTTCTAAATATAATAACTTGTTGACTTTCGGGAATTGTAGATTAAGGCAGGGTCTTGATTTGGGCTGACCTGGAAGCTGCTTGAGGTTCCTCTGACTAGTCTGCTAGTCACACCCACTTCCCAGGTATGGGTGCTGCTGTGGACAGTTCCTCAGCCCCGTGTTTTTGGTTTTGTGTTGTTTTTTTTTTTAACTTAAAATTCTTCAAAATTACATCTCTCTGTGTGTGCGCAAACTAGTACCTTGTACCTCTTGGTGGTCAGAGAACAACTTTTGGAAGTTGGTTCTCTTTCTATACCATGTGGGTCCCAAGAATTGAACTTAGGTTATCAGACTTGGTAACAGGTACCTTAATCTTCTGAACCATCTCAACAACCCTTGAATATTCTTTTTAATGAGAAGGGAAATTTTCTTTTTTGTGTGTCTCTGTATAATTTAACTACCCATTTTCACATGTTTTTTTTTTTTAATTAATTAATTTTTTAAAATGTATTTTGCTTTCTTGATAGTTTCTCTTTGTAGCCCTGGCTGTCCTCGAACTCACAGAGATCTGCTTGCCTCTGCCTTCCAATTGCTGGGATTAAAGGTGTGGACCACCACCACCTGGCTCATTTCTTGCCCTTTTTTTTTTTCCTGGCAGTACTGGACATAACCCTAGCACCTCACACATGTTCAGGCAAGCCCTCTACCAATGAGCTGTAGTCCCAGCCCTTGCCTGCCATTTTTTATATGTATGTGTCTTACTTAGTTACTGTTCTATTGCTGTGAGGAGACACCGTGGTCAAGGCAATTTATAGAGACAAGGCATTTAATTGGGGGCTTGCTTAAAATTTCAGGGGGTTATTCAGCAGTGATCATCCTGGCAGTGAGAATGGCAGCAGGCAGGAATGGTGCTGGAGAAGTAGCTGAGAGTGCCCATCTGATTCACAGGTGTGCATAGGGAAGGTAACAGACAGACAGGGCCTTCCCTGGGTTGTTGAAACTTGAGTTCACCCCTGATGACACACCTACTCCAACAAGGCCACACCTCCTAATGTTTCCTAAATAGTCAAATGTAAGCCTATGGGGGTCATTCTTATTCAGACGACCACAGGGAGACAGACAGAAACACAAAGAGGTTTTAAAGCAGGACTTTGTGATGCTTTTAGTTTCAGCACTTGGAGACAGAAGCAGGTTTATATCTGTGAGTTCAAAGCTAACCACTATACCGCAAGTTCTAGGCCAGCCATGGTTACATAGCAAAACCTTGATTTAAAAAAAATTACAAAATATTGTCTTCATATGGCAAAAAGTCCAGGCCCAAATCATCAACATTAAGTCTCCTGGTTCTGCCAAGTCACTGTCCTCATTCATGGTGTCTGTCTTCTAAAGACCCATTTAATTCCTCAGGAAGTGAGCTGACGGTATAGCCCATCTGAAAAGGTGAGTGGGATCCACAAAGCTGGGTGTGGTGTTGTGTGTGCTTGTGATTCGTGGGAAGGCAGAAGTAGGCAAAGACTTTAGGCTCAGTAGCAGGCAGCCAAACCTACTTGGAGAGTTTCAGGATGGTGAGAGACCCTGACTCAAGATGATTGATGGACCTGAGGAATGACCTAAGGTCATCCCCCTGGCCCCATGCACATGCATGGACACACAAATGAATATTCTCAGAAAAAGCAGTGTTCAGTTAACTTTTGTCCTGGACTCTGGAGGTGTAACTCAGTGGTAGAGCTCTTGCTTAGTATGTTCAAATTCCTGGCTTCAATTAGCACAGCAGCAGGAAAAGAAAATCCTGATTTTTTTTTCTTAATTTGGTGCTAGGGAGGAATATGTAGGTAAATAACAGAATGCTTACAGTTCTTAGTATGAACTCTCTCTCCCCTCCAAAAAGGGTATGAACTAGGGTTGTAGCTTAGTGGTAGATCCCTTGCCTAGCATACAGGAGCCCATAGATTGGATTCCCAGTAATACATAATGAAAACTACAAAGATTAGACACATGAGTTTTAGAGGACATTCATGCTATAATACCACTTAATGGTTTATTGGAACATAAACATTCTGTTTCATGGTACATCAAAAATTGTAGCTTTTACCTAATCAGATATTATTTCCTAAACTTCCCTAAAATCGGAAATTTTATTCAATTTAAAATATTATCTCAGTAATTCTAACATTATCCTAAGATGTACTCATCTCTTTCTAGCCCTTCAGACTCCTGTCTGTGGTAGGTCACTTTTGGATGCTCACTTTCCGTTGTCTCTTTTGTTCAGTTACTCCTCAAATCCACACTGTAATTCAAGCCATTCTCACATCAGTTACAATTAACCCCAGAGCTTCCCTTCCTTCCTTTCCCTCCTTCCTTTTCTTGCTAGTTGTTTGTGTGTGTGTCTGTGTATTTGTGTATTGTTGGGTAGGGGGTATACTCCTATTCATGTTTGTGTAGGCCTGAGATTGCTTTTGGGTGTCTACTGTATTCCTTCCCATCTTATTTTGTGAGGCAGGGTCTCTGAACCAGAAGCTCATTTCTACCAGAGTAGCTGGCCAGCCAGCAACCCCTCAACTCTACCTGTGCTCAAGTACTACCTGTAACCCCTCTACTGGGTTTACAGACATATGCTAATGTGGCCAACTTTATATATACACATACATATGTATGTATGTATGTATGTATGTATGTATGTATGTATGTGTGTATGGGTATATATGTGTATATTTATATATGTGTATTATATGTGTTCTGAGGATTCAATCCTGGGTCCTCATGCTTACACAGAGAACATTTTTATCCGTTGTGCCATCTTCAAAAGCCCCATTCATACCTTGTTTTAATCTGTATTGTGGTCATGTCAACTGGATTACATGAAAATGAAGAAGATAACATCTAAGTTGATTTTCGCAAGATTAATGAGTTCTTCATGATCTGGATCCTGTTGCTTTTTCATCTTTATTTTTCCTAGCCTTGCTTAACTTTTAGCAAACCGACTGGTTTTAGTTTTGCAGATAGATTACATGAGATTATTCCCTTGCTGCTGCTTCTGACATTCTTCACAGGGCCTCATATACTTGTTTGCTAATGTGTACTTTTCTTTAGGTTTCAGCTTATAAATCACCTCTGATTTCCCTCGCTTTGACAGAGAGAGATGCTGTTTCCATGTGCTGTTATGACTTTCAGTCATTTTACACCCACCGTGTTAGGAGTTACACTAGATGAGAGCAGTTTCTGTGCAGTTATGATTTTAACTTGTTATTGGATCTTCACCCCCTATGTTGGTTGTGCGGCGTTGTATCTTAGCATGTACTTACGAAATGGCTACGTGAATACTGTGGTAATATAATTATTAGTCACTGATCATTCCCTATAGAATTATCCATGGCAAGGGTACAGGATTTGAGTTGATTTTTTTTGTTTTAAATTTGGATCATATTTTAAGTGTTCATACTAATTTCTGGTACTTCATATATAATTCACTTACTGTCTTGATTTGAGTATGGATGATCTGTCGTTAAAAAGTTTTGACTTCTTATATATTTGAAATGTATCCCTGCCTCAGGTGGAGGATGCCCTGTCCTATCTTGACCAGGTGAAGCTACAGTTTGGTAGTCAGCCTCAAGTCTACAATGATTTCCTTGATATCATGAAGGAATTTAAATCTCAGAGGTAAAAAATTTGTGTGACTGCATGTAAGTTTGTGCTTGGCATTTTTTTTTTTTAAAGATTTTTATTTATTATACAGTGCTCTGTCTGCATATATGCCTACTCGCCAGAAGAGGGCACCAGATCTCATTACAGATGGTTGTGAGCTACCATGTGGTTGCTGGAATTGAACTCAGAACCCCAGGAAGAGCAGTCAGTACTCTTAACCTCTGAGCCATCTCTCTAGCCCAGCATGTTGATTTTCAGTGGGAATATATATATACATCACCCCCTTTTATAGCATGGGGGAATGCTTTTGAGATTAGGGTCTTCCTATGTGTAGTTCAGGGTGGCCTTGAACTTTGGGCAGCCCTATTGCCTCAGCCTCTCAAGTGGCATGTACAGCCATGCATCACTGTATTTTGATTTCATGATGGAAATTGTAGAGTTTTTAGGCTTTTTATTTGTTTGGTTTTTGCTTTTTCGAGACAGGGCTTCTCTGTGAAATAGTTCTGGCTGTCCTGTGTACTAGAAAATTTTAAAGTCTTTCTTGGTACTTATTTCAGTCAGGGAAGTAACAGCCATAAATTAATTTTTATTTATTTATTTATTAATTGTTGTAAGATATCCTGCTATTCTGGCATGACTGTGTGAGAGTAACTCACCTGAACAGTCTAAACATAAATCCCATTACAGTTCATACTGGTATATTAAAGATTGGGTCCAGCTTGGGAATTACAGAGATGTACTCTCTGTATATCTGTTTGATAGAATTTGTGTGCATGAATGTATATTTTATTTAAAATTTTGACCAAACCTATAACTCTAAAGCTAAGTGGCTTTGGTTCTTTGGCCTTGGTTATTTTGTTTTCCTCTTTAGAGGAAATATAGAAGTCAGTTTTCCTCTAAGTTTTCTGTCAAGCTTGCCTTTTTTATCACTTCTCTTTCTTTGTAATTGTTTTTGTCAGCATTGATACTCCAGGTGTGATTAGCCGTGTGTCCCAGTTATTTAAAGGCCATCCTGACCTGATCATGGGCTTCAATACCTTCTTGCCTCCTGGCTACAAAATTGAGGTACAGACTAATGACATGGTGAACGTGACAACTCCTGGCCAGGTTCATCAGATCCCCACCCATGGCATCCAGCCCCAGCCTCAGCCACCACCTCCACATCCTTCTCAGCCTTCAGCCCAGTCAGCTCCAGCTCCTACTCAGCCAGCTCCTCAGCCCACACCTGCCAAAGTCAGCAAGGTGAGTCATGGGAAGACACCGCATCCCTAGACAGTACTTCTCAGACATTCCCCTGTATTAGACTCAGATAGATATCCAAGTTACAACAGTGGTGTTGTTAGAGAGGATGTTGACATCTCACCCCAATCACATGGTTCATGTTTATACTCACTTAAGTCATCATGCCAGCAGACTGTAGGACTCTGTTTGTCCTCCTCTTCTGTTTAGTTAGCCTCTGAACTGGCTTTGTAGAAGTAGTCCTTTGACACCACAGGTGGGAAGAAAGTATGTGTGTGGTTTGCTTTGTTTTTTGACTAGGGTTTTCTGTGTTGCCCAGGCTGGTCTTACAATCCTGGGCTTTGGTGATCCTGAGTAACTCTAGGTGTTATGAACACACCTAGCTCAGAAATGATTGTTTTTATCATGGTCAAATTAGACTCTACTTACATGATTGCCATTTTATAAACGTTGCAGAGCTGGGCATGATGACATGTCTATAAATCTCAGCGCTTGGAAGGTGGAGGTAGTCGGATAAGGAATTTGATGATATCCTAAGTTGTATAAAATACTGCCTCAAAAACCGCAATCAAGTTGCTCCATTTGGCAGGTCAGCTGATAATCACAATAAGTGGAAGATACTCTTGATCTTGATAGAATAGTCATTAGCCACATAAGATTGGATTTTAGGTCAAGCAAATTCAGCGTTTTAGTCATATTAGCTAAATTTCATGTCTCAAGGACCAGCATGTAGCTCGTGGCTCTTGTGTCTAATGACATTTCAGAGCGTTTTGTTGAACAGAGCTGGTGTAGAAACATTTCATATTGGATTATGGGCACAATTAATTGTGGTATTATTCTTGACATTAAAAATCTGTGTAGGATGAGTTTTTCTTTTTAATTTGCACCTGTTAAGCTAGTGAGCTTAAAATTTGCTTATGAAAAATTTATAATTAGAAATAGCTCCTTATTTGAGGTTGTATTTAGAAAATTTGATGTTGAGATAGTGTCAGAATGTGAAAACTCTGTTATGTATCATTTGAATTGAACCATAATGGCTCGGCTTAATTGATCAGTACTTAATGGCTTAAATGAGTAAAAAAAAGATATGGGTTGATCAAATACCTTGTTTTTTTGTTTTGGTTTTTTTTGTTTGAATTTTCTTCCTTAGTGTCAAACCACCTATGCTCTTGAGGAAAATAAAGACTCTTTTCTTTTTAGCCTTCCCAACTACAAACACATACTCCAGCCAGTCAGCAGACTCCCCCACTCCCACCATATGCATCCCCACGTTCTCCACCGGTCCAGCCTCATACACCAGTGACAATCTCCTTGGGAACGGCCCCATCTTTGCAGAACAATCAACCTGTGGAGTTTAATCATGCCATCAACTATGTTAATAAGATCAAGAACAGATTCCAGGGCCAACCAGACATCTACAAAGCATTCTTGGAGATTTTGCACACATACCAGGTAAGAGGGTTACTCATTTATCCCTTTTTAAGCAGGTCTTATAGTTCTGGACTCTGGTGATCCTCTTCCCTCAGCCTCCTAAGTAGATGGGATGTTGGTTGTTGCCAGCACACCTAGCTCAGAAATGGTTGTTTTTGTCGTGGTCAAATTAGACTCTACTTACATGACTGTCTCAGAGTCTTTATCTAGTCTGAGGGGAGCTAGAATATCCATTATGCCCAATAATTCTTCCTGGGAATATTACCTGATTAGAACTATAATGGTGTTTATGAAGTCACTTGTACTTGCCTGCTTTGCTCGCTCTACAGCATCTTGTCAGTATTTTTAAGGTCACTAGCTTGTTAAGAGGATGCTTGTTTCATAGTGCAAGTCTCTGAGGGTGATTTGTATATCATGATTAATTTACAAGAGAACATGGACAAGATTTTCTAATGTCTTGTGTTTTTTATCAGTTTAATTGACAGAGCATTTGTATGTTCTTAGTTTTATAAAGACCTCTTTCAGCATCTTTTTCAAAAGACTGCAATCAAAATAGTAATTGAATACTTCCTTTAATGTAACTTAAGTAGATAACATATTTTAGCCATATCACACATTTCAGAAAACAATTGTTCTGTGTGTGGTGTAGGATTCAGAACAGTATTTATCATCTGTCTCTTTTGTCATTCTTCAGAAAGAACAGCGGAATGCCAAGGAAGCTGGAGGAAACTATACTCCAGCTTTGACCGAGCAGGAGGTGTATGCCCAGGTGGCACGTCTCTTCAAAAACCAGGAGGATCTGCTTTCTGAATTTGGACAGTTCTTGCCAGACGCCAACAGCTCGGTGGTAGGTCTCATTTAGACAAACTACATTATTTAAGATTGTCACCGTAAGTTTAAAAGCTATAGTTACAGTGGACTTTTTAGATGACGCTTTGATCAGATAATTAATTTCTCATATGTCTTAATCAGCTTTTAAGCAAAACAACTGCTGAGAAGGTTGATTCTGTGAGAAATGACCATGGGGGTACTGTGAAGAAGCCCCAACTGAACAACAAACCACAGAGGCCCAGCCAGAATGGCTGCCAAATCCGCAGACACTCTGGAACAGGAGCCACGCCACCAGTGAAGGTGAGAGTAAACAGTAAGGTGGTCGGAACCTGTATATCCAGAGCAAGTTATTATAGGTCACAGAATTTCCCTACAGAGCTTTTTAGCAGCTTTGCAAAAGGTAGGTAGGAAGAACACTCACTGTATAGATTAGTGTGGTTTTTGGTTTTTTGGTTTTTTTTTTTTTTTAGTCTTTGCATTTTCCCTATAATATCTCTTCTTTGCTGTGAGCCTCCTACTCTTTTTTTTTTTAATACCAAGATTTACTAATTCTTCTCATGATCAGATGTGTTAAACTTGCCTTGTGTTGCAGGAAGAAGATTGATAAAGTTGATAAATTTATAAACCATAAATAAGTAAATGGTGTCTGAGGAAGCTTAACTCTTTTTGAGCATAGTGCCCCTGTAATGGCAAAGGCTTTGTTCAGTCACTTTGACTAGGGGTCTGCCCTGTCCTTTGTTCTTTTTGGGTTGACAGATCTTACCTGTTTTT
>LOEQ01001186.1:203328-217236 GCA_001685075.1 Bramus lutescens
AGAGAGAGAGAGAGAGAGAGAGAGAGAGAGAGAGAGAGAGAGAGAAAGGAGAGACAGGGGTGGAGTTTGCGTGTGCAATCAAAACATAAATGTCTATTCTCATCTTTCACCTTACTTGAGGCAGGGTCTTTTGCTGAGCACCATTGACAGTTTAAGGTAGCTGGCCCTGGAGTTCTAGGGAATCTCCTGTCTGCCTCCTGTAAGGTGTGCTGGGATTACAGATCGTACACTGCTGCGTCTGGCTTTATGTGGTCTGCAGATCCCAGTTCTCTCCTCAAACTTACATGGCAGGTGCTTTATTCATTGAACCATCTCAGTCCCTTGTTTGTTTGGGGGGTGTGTATACACTTGTTCATGTGTGTGTCTGTTTATACGCATGTGTGCATATCTCTGTGTGGAGGTCAGTGTTAGGTATTGTCTTCAGTTGCATCTCTACCTTATTTTTTTGAGACAAGGACTCATCGAACCTAGAGCTCACTTATTGGCTACACTGGATTGTCTGTAAACCTTGGGGATCTTCCTGTTTCTAATTCCCCATAGCTGGGATTACAGTTTTGTACTGCTTTGCCTAATGTTTTATGTGGGTGCTGGGAATACAAACTCTGGTCCTCTGCTTGTGGAAGAATCCCTTAGCCATTTGATCCATATTCTCAGGCCTTTTCTGTTGTTGCTTTAAGAATTATTAGGTGTGTATGTATGTGCCTTTATGAACTCCTCTATGCCACACATGTATAGGTGTTTATGAACTACCTCATGTTTGTTGGCACCCAACCTTGGGTCCTCTGCAAGAATGGGAAGAGCACTTTTAACCACTAAGCCATCTTTCTAGCCCCCTCAGCTCATTTTTGGTTTTTGAAGCGAGATCTTGTTGCATCTCTGGCTGGCCTCAGGAGCAGATTGGTCTTCTTGAACTTGGTGTGTGGTTCCTGCTGCCCCGCCTCAAGAATGCTGAGATTCCACGCATTGAGGAGGAAGAGTATCCAGAATTTATAGACTATCCTTGGCTATATATAGCAAGTTTAGTGGTCTGCCTCTGCTATATGACATCATGCCTGAAACGAAACAAAAAAAGATTAACAAGAATATGAAAACAGTATTAATAAAAATTCCTGTAAATATCTGTTAGGATGGGCTACCGAAGCCTTTGTAACTGACATGGTCTGGAGTAGCAAGCATTTGAGAAGGTATTATGCATGATCTCATGTTTTAATTATAGAAAATTCTAAACACATGTAAAATTAATGAGACTAGTGAAACGACCCCTTGTGTTCTTACCACCCAGTGTCAGTGGTTCCACATGTATTCCTATCGATTTTAGACTGTTTGGAGACATACTACAGTGTCTTTTTTTAATTTTTTAGGGTGATTTTTATGATTGTATCTAAACAAAGTAACATTGATTCCTTAGTAAATATCAGATTAAATTTACCCTATTGAGAAATTGATGACCCTGATTCTCCTTGTAATTACTTTTCTTTTGATTGTTTCTGTAAGGTCCGAAAGGCTCTTCGGAGTGCAGAGGCCTATGAAAACTTTCTGCGCTGTCTGGTTATCTTTAACCAGGAGGTGATCTCCCGGGCTGAGCTTGTACAGCTGGTCTCTCCTTTTCTGGGGTAAGTGAGGTGAACAGCCTAGCACTTCTGATATGACAATGCAGAGACTGTGAGGGCATGTAATAGACAAAGGGATTTGAGTTGCCACAAGGGACCTCGTATGTCTTCTAACTTTCAGGATGGGTGTGGTGGCACAGGCCTTATATCCCAGCACCAGGGAGGCAGAGGCAGGTGAGTTAGACAGAGAGACCCTGTCTCAAAAAAAAGAGAAGAAAAGTGTTCACAGTGTATCAGCTAATGATGCAGTACTCATGGTCTCTCGATTGTCTGACCAGCACTAGATGTTTATAGACATTGATCACCCAGGGCTCTAGAATATTGATTGCATTTGCCAGCCTGAGGATATGAACAGTGAAGCAGTATTCTTGAGCCAAAGAATAGCTTCTTAGTTTCTTACTGTCTTGTTGGAGAGCATTATATAAGGAAAGTGGAACCTAACTAATTAAAGGATGCTTCTCAGGGAGAAAATAATTGTCTCTGGTAGCAGAGCTGTGACCCAACCATGAATTGTGATGTTCTTCATAATAACTGCATCCTGCCTCAAATTGCTTACCAGTTTTTGGTTTGGTTCTTCAGGAAATTCCCTGAATTGTTTAATTGGTTTAAAAACTTTCTGGGCTACAAGGAGTCTGTACATCTGGAAAGTTTTCCCAAGGAACGAGCTACAGAAGGTATTGCCATGGAGATCGACTATGCCTCTTGTAAAAGATTGGGCTCTAGCTACCGAGCCCTACCAAAAAGTTACCAGCAGCCCAAGTGTACAGGACGGACTCCTCTGTGTAAAGAGGTAAGGGTCAGCATTGAATCTTCAGATTCTTCAAAAGAGCGTAATGATAGTACCAGGGTCAGAATTTTTTTAAGTTTTTCATTTATTTGGTTGATAAGTGTATATGCATGTAAGCTGTGGTCTGCTTGTGGAGAGCACAGACAACTTGTCAGCTGTTTCTCTCCTACCATGTGGGTTTCCAGGTTCAGACACAAGTGGTCAGGTTTGATGACAAGTGCTCTTATTTATCTGCTAACCCTGTTGCAAGAAAGGCCAGCATTTATATGAATTGTGAAATCATGTACCTTCTCTTTTTTCAAAAGAAAACTTTTAATCAGAACTTTGTTCTTTCATAAACTAGGGGTCTTCTTAGCTTGGCTTCTATTGCTCTAATGTAACACCATGACTTGGGCAAAACTGTCTGTCTGGCTTGTGCTTCCACATCACTGTTCATCACTGAAAGAAATCAGGCGGGAACTCAGACAGGGCTGGAGGCGGGAGCTAATTCAGAGGCCATGGGGGGTGCTGCTTACTGGCTTGTTCTTCATGTCTTACTCAACTACTTTCTTGTAGAACTAAGGACCAGCAGTCTAGGGATGGAACCATCCATAATGGGCTGGGCCCTTCTCCATCAATCACTAGTTAAGAAAATACCTTACAGGTTTGCATATAGCCAGATCTTACTCTTCTTAATGAAGGTATTTTCTCTCAACTGAGGTTCCCTCCTTTCAGATAACTCTAGCTTGTGTCAAATCGACATAAAGCTAGCCAATGTTTTTTCCTCTCTGTAACATTGTCTTTTTATTGAGAGTGTTTAATTACCAGTAAATTTTTACAAGCTTTTCTGCCTCCTCTTTTTCTATCCAAAGGTTTTAAATGATACCTGGGTTTCCTTCCCATCGTGGTCTGAAGACTCCACTTTTGTTAGTTCCAAGAAAACTCAGTATGAAGAACATATTTATCGTTGTGAAGATGAACGATTTGAGGTATCCTCCTTTGTGATTTGAAGTTTGGGAAACAAGGAAGATGTAAAATGAAGGGGTATTTAAATACTGGTGTATGAATTAGCTTAAAAAGATGGGTCTGGAGAGATGGCTTAGTGCTTAAGAACATTGGCTGATCTTCAGGAATACCTGGATTCAATTGCCATCACCCACATGGCAGCTTACAACTGTCTGTAACTCCACTTCCAGGGGATCTGACACCTTCACACCAATGCACATAAAATAAATTGAAATAAATTATTTTAAAAAAAGATTAAAGAATTAACCCTAGTAGTACATGCTGGTAAGACTTAAATCGTAAAAGTAGTCACTGGGATGGGTAGATCTAGAATGAATGAATCGGCTAGCAGAGATCCCCTATTGTAGGAAGAGAATTTCTGAAACTAGGCTCAAAAAAAATCTCCATTATCAGATATCATTTACTAATACCACACTGAAAGGAGTTAATTGTGTTTTGCATGTATGTATCTGACTTTTAGTATATTTATTACACTGTGTTGACTGGGCCTGCTTCTTCACATCAGTGGGAGAGAGCTCATTCCCTCTACAGAGCAATTGTGCTGTCACCCCAGTGACTGGTGGTTGTCATCTTTTCCCCATCTTAGTTACATTCCTATCACTGTGATAAAATGCCATGACCGAGACAACCTGTAAAGGAGTTTGACTTGCTTTAAATCTTCAGAGGGTAAGAGTCCATGTGGGTGGAGGGAAGCAACAGAGAGCTCTCATATTGATCCTGAGCCATATCCAGGAGGCAGAGAGAATGCATGGAAAATCATTAGTCTTTTGAAACCTAGAGGCCCACCTCCTAGTGATATACCTCCTCCAATAACACTGCACCTCCTTATTTTTTCTAGACAGTTTTACAACTAAGGATCAACTATTTAAATATATGAGCCTGTTGGGGCTATCTTCATTCAAACCACCCCAAGCCCTGGAATTAATGACCTGATTAGTCGTTTCAGAAAACTAAGTTGTATTAAGTGTTAATTTCTAAGAGAAGTTTGATTCATTCAGTCAGTCATTCATTTTTCAACAGAGTTTCACTGTGTAGCCCTGGCTATCCTAGAACTCTCTCTGTATACCAGTCTGGCCTTGAACTCAGATCTACCTGCCTCTGCCTCCTGGGTGCCGGATAAATGTATATACCACCACACATGGCTTCTATGGGAAGTGTTTTTTTTCCCCCGTTTTTTAAAAAGATTTATTTATTATGTATACAGCGTTCTGCTCACATGTATGTCTGTAGCCAGAAAAGGGCACCAGATTTCATAACAGACGGTTGTAAGCCATCATGTGGTTGCTGGGAATTGAACTCAGGACCTTTGAAAGAGCAGGCATTGCTCTTAACCTGTGAGCTATCTCTCCAGCCTCTATGGGATGTTTTTAATTGACTGAAAATCATTTTTAAGCAAGGGCAATGGAGTATACCTATAATCCCTGGGGAGGGGAAGGCAGAAGGATTTAAGAATTTATGGTCATCCTCACCTGCATGGACAGTTGGATGCCAGTCAGGGCTACATGCTAACCTGTTTCAAAAGGAAAGGATAATCTTGAATTGGTTGCTATTGGATGTGAAGCAGTAACTTAATATTTAAATCCTTTAGACATATTTAATACCCCCAAACTTGTTATTCTCATAACTGTCTTTTGGGATTGTTTTCTTATACGTTAGACCAGATATAGTGGCTCACATTTGTAATCCCAGCCTTTAGGTAGCAGAGGCAAGAACTTGCCTTATGTTGAAGGCCCGTCTAGTCGATATTGCATGTTCCAGGTCATCCATTGTAAGGCCTTGTCTCAGTACAAATAAAAGTGTAAGGAAATATATCAGTAGAGTAGACTTCTCTTAGGTCCACTGGCCTGTGGTCAGCAGTACTAAACAGTGTGTGGGAGTTGTGATAGGTGTGATGACCTCTGATCACTTCATGTGCTTCCAGAAGACAGCTTTATGAAAGTAGCAGGTGCCATTGTTCACATCTTACTGTAGAGAGTCTTACGTGCCTTGTATAGAAACTGACTCCAATCTCAAGGGATTTGACACTCTCCTTTTTCTCCCAGCTCTGCTATGTTCTGGTTTTGGCCTGAGCACCCTCTTCTTTTGTTTTGTTTTAAGCTTGATGTAGTTTTAGAGACCAATCTTGCAACAATCCGGGTTCTGGAAGCAATACAGAAAAAACTTTCACGCTTGTCTGCTGAGGAACAAGCCAAATTTCGCTTGGATAATACCCTTGGGGGCACCTCAGAAGTCATCCATCGGAAAGCACTCCAGAGGATATATGCCGATAAAGCAGCTGATATCATTGATGGTCTGAGAAAGAATCCCTCCATTGCCGTTCCAATTGTTCTTAAAAGGTATGTATCTTCTGGCTTTTGTGTATCTTCTGAGAGGTTCGGTATCCTATTAAATAGGGTTTTGATTTTCCACATGGTTTTAGAGTTCTAGTTTTCTTTCTTGGTTGTTTTACTTTGGGGACAGAGAAGAATGGTGGAACTTGGTTAAGGGTTTTGAATACCAAATGGAATAAATGTTGACAGGTAACAGATGAAGGATTAGAGATGCACCTCAGTGACAGAGTGTTTGCGTAACACCCATAAATCCCTGAGTTGTTTCCTGTGCCAGAGAGAGAGAAAGTGAGTTAGTGTATGATAGTGTGCTTTGAATTTATATTTGAGGGTTGTGTTTTAGTTTTTGTTTCTCAGTAGAGGAGATTGTGAACTTAGGACCATTTGTGTAACATGCTTGGTAGGCAGATGTTTTACCATATTCCAATCTGTGTATGTGTCTGTGTCTGTATCTGTATGTGTTTAAGAACTTTGTTTTGGAATAACATCTCACTGTATTGTCCAGGCTGGCTTTGAACTTGCAAACTTCCCCCTTCACCAAATGCCCTCTCTGGGACTTTGGATTTCATTAGCTCAGTAAGCATTCTGAGTCATGACGTAGAGGAAACTTCAATGTTGCTTTAGTTGGACAAGGAGAACTTAATTTTCAAGAATATTTTTCAGAGCCATATGTGGCTCATGCATATAGTTCTCACACTAGAGAGGAAGATTGCTGTAAATTTGATGTTAGCTTGGTCTACATTGTCAATTTCAAATCATGCAATGCTTCAAAGTGAGTCCTTGTCTCAGAAACTGCTCCATGCTCCCTCATGGAAACCTCATTGATGATACCAATTTTTTTTTTCTTTTTTCCTAGACAGGGTTTCTCTGTATCCTTGGCTGTTCTGGAACTTTTGTAGGCCAGGCTGGCCTTGAACTCACAAAGATCTGCCTGCCTCTGCCTCCCAAGGTCTGGGATTAAAGGCATGTGCCACCACACCCAACTTTCACTCAACTTTCTCAATACTCAGGGTAGGAAGCCAGATGTGAGTTCTCATTCCTATAATATCATAAATGAGGAGGTGGAAGACATAATTACTGTAAGTTTGACCACTTGTGTGGTCTGTATAGCATGTTCTAGGCCAAAACTTCACAGTAAGACTTATCTAGAAAAACAAAACCACCCCACTTTCCAAAAAACCTCATTTATGTAATACCAAGGATATTATCTCAAGTATCAACCATTGATCAGAATTTGCATAGGTTCAAGTTTACATCAAATAATATAAGCCTGGCATATTTCCCATTCCTACATCCTCTAAATTCTCAGTTGTTATTTACATTCTTTTCCACCCTGCTAAGGTTGAAGATGAAAGAGGAAGAATGGCGAGAAGCTCAGAGAGGGTTTAACAAGGTGTGGCGAGAGCAAAATGAGAAATACTACTTGAAGTCTTTGGATCACCAGGGCATCAACTTCAAACAGAATGACACCAAGGTCCTGAGGTCTAAGAGCCTACTCAATGAGATTGAGAGCATCTATGATGAGGTGAGCTGGGTGAGCTACATCTCCGTCAGCTTTGGTCTCTGTGTTCAGCCTGGCATTCACTCTAGTCACTGAGAGCTGCTTCTTCTTTCTTCTTGAGTAGAGTCCGTCATAACTTTTGATTCCTGGTCTACATCTTAGACCTAAGACTCGTTGTTACACTTAGTCCTTCCTCTAGTTTCCTAATTTATCATTCAGGTTTCAATTTATACCTTTGGCCCCCTTCCCCCCACTTCTCCCAACAACTATCTTGTATCTGTGGAAACCCTCTTATCTACCTCAGTTTAAAAACTGTTGGCAATCCCTATCACTCTGCACTCTTACTGGGAGTGCAGAGCCGAGAGTACTAGGAGCCAAGAATCGGGTAATATAAATTGACCTGTCTCAGGAGGTAGGAAGCTTTCTAAAAGTGGACCTGAGTTTCAAAGAATAAAAATAGTAAGTGAACTTTTTCACTTAATTGTCTATGTTTGACCATGTTAACCTCCATGTGACAAACTCCACCCTAATATTTTTTTCACCCATAAGTGCTAATCTAAAATTTTAAAGACTGTTCTCTTAAGTCTACAATATCTGAAGGTACTAATCTTTTTGTATCAAGCCACAATGACCATAGTACCCATGAATATTTGGAAGAGAGATAAAAAATTAAGCTCAATTCCTGTATTTCAGATTCAGTAACCACTATTATGTATCTGTCTGTCTATTTTGAGATGGGAATCTCTCTGGATAAGCCCAAACTGACTTAGCATGTTCACTTTTTCTGGCATAGCCACCCAAAGGCTGGAATTATAGATAGTGCCAGTGTACCTAGTTTTCACTATGGTTTATAATAAAATGTGCTGCTAGTGTAGTCTTTTTTTGTTTATTTATTTTTGTTTTTCAAGACAGGGTTTCTATGTATAGCCCTGGTGATCCTAGAACTTGGTTCTTGGCTTTTTAGACCAGGCTGACCTCACTTAGATTCACCTGCCTCTGTCTCCTGAGTGCTGGGATTAAAGGTGTGATCTACTACTGCCTGGCATTGCTGATACAGTCTCGTAAGCTTGTTGCTGTATACATGTCACACAATGGTTTTGTGTCTATTCCTCCAGAGACAAGAACAGGCTACAGAAGAGAATGCTGGCGTACCTGTTGGCCCACACCTTTCCCTTGCCTATGAAGACAAGCAGATACTAGAAGATGCTGCTGCTCTGATCATCCATCATGTGAAGAGGCAGACAGGCATTCAGAAAGAGGACAAGTACAAAATCAAGCAAATTATGCATCATTTCATTCCTGATCTACTGTTTGCTCAGAGAGGTGATCTCTCAGATGTGGAAGAAGAAGAAGAGGAAGAAATGGATGTGGACGAAGCCACAGGGGCACCTAAGAAGCACAATGGTGTTGGGGGCAGTCCCCCTAAGTCCAAGTTGTTATTTAGTAACACAGCAGCTCAGAAGTTAAGAGGGATGGATGAAGTATATAACCTCTTCTATGTTAATAATAACTGGTATATTTTTATGCGACTGCATCAGATTCTCTGCTTGAGGCTGCTACGGATTTGTTCCCAAGCTGAGCGGCAAATTGAAGAAGAAAACCGAGAGAGAGAGTGGGAGCGGGAGGTGCTAGGCATAAAGCGAGACAAGAGTGATAGCCCTGCCATACAGCTGCGTCTCAAAGAGCCTAGTGAGTGCTTAGACTGTTGGCTTTCCGAATGTATGTAGGTCGGATGACTGGCTTCAAGGCCTCATGAAATTTGCAGTTGCTTTAGTTTGGTACTAGGGTTTATATCATACCTCTGCAACTTAATTGGTTGTGTAACCTTCCTCAAACCCATGAACCCATAAATGAACCATTACAGTGGAGGCAGTAATTGTTACTTTATGGGATTGCTTGAGGGTTAGGGAAGGATATATACATAGCACCTTGTGTAGTCCCCAGTTTCAGGACACATGGGTCCATTGTTAATACTGTGGAATGTGAGGGATGGGGGATTCATTGGCTAGGTTAATGAATAGTGTTTCAGATGAGAAGAAATGTCATAGTTCATTCCATTCCATAACAATATATAAATTCCTCATTATTCATGCTTATGGCAAATAGGAAAGTTCCTAGATGTGTGTTAGCAAGCTTCTCTTTAATGGGCTTCATGGCTCATTCTGATATTTTCTAAAAAAGAATTGGGACTCTAAGTGGTGTGAGACACAGCAGAAGGATAAAGAGGATTCATAAAAAAACCAAGGGCTCATTAAAGAAGCTACCATATGCTTTGTGCCATGCTGTGCTGTGTGCTTCTAGATAACAGTTTCATTCTTCAGTTAGGTATTTAACCTATGAGCCAGACGTCTCCTCACAGGCTTCCCTTCTATGTGCTTCATGAACTAGTAAATCGGAATCCTGTGTACAACCCTAACTTCTTATCTTTTGAACTAATGACACCAGGAATCTCTTTGAGAAAGCTTTATCTGTATTAGATCTAGCTTGAAAGTAACACCTTTGGGGCTTAAATGAGGTGATTCTGTTTTGGTAGAAATTATAAATACAGTGGCCAAATCTGGGCTTAATAACTGTCTTAGCCTGGACTTAGACTGCAATAGTGTGCTCTTCAGTGATCATCCAGACCTCACCCCAGTTATAGCTCTGGCTACAAATCTATGGTTTGGACTCCACTTTATCCTAGCATATTTCAGAGGCTACCTGTCTCTTTCGTGGGCTTAGACAAAGTGATGTTCTGTGACAGAACTCCAGCCAGTAGCTTGTTGTAAACAGCAATTGTTCATCTTGCCTGTCTATAAGATCCATCCAGTTTTCCGTAAGTGGATCTTCCTTTGTTTTCCCTTACAAATTTGGTGGTCAGTTAAGCATCGAGAAGAATTCCTTTTGTGATTAACATTTTTAATGAATTTTTTTATTGAAGTGCAACATATATGAAAAAAGGACACAAGATTTT
Organism: Bramus lutescens; assembly: GCA_001685075.1. Taxonomy (NCBI): domain Eukaryota; kingdom Metazoa; phylum Chordata; class Mammalia; order Rodentia; family Cricetidae; genus Bramus; species Bramus lutescens. Next base: position 213,512 of record LOEQ01001186.1, read on the forward strand.
TTTGTATGAGGCGGTGCATGTGCAGTGAGGTTAGAGAACAGGGAGTACCTGTTAGTATTCTGTACCTCACTCCTTGAGACAGACTCACTGAACCTGGAGGTAGGTTGGTTGTCAGGATACCCTAGTGCTTCTCCTTTCTTCCCACCCCACAGTGCTAAGGGTACAGGTGGTCATAGCCAGGTTTTTATATGGGTGCTGTGGCTCCTTTTATGTAGGAAGTGTTCTTATCCACTGAACCATGTCCCCTGCCCCACAAATAGAATTTTACAGCTCTATAAAATTTTCTGTACTTCATCATTAAAGAGAACAAGGAAGAGAATAAAGCTAAGACCCAGTAACAACCTCGTACCTGCCCCCCTCTCTTTTTGAGAGAGTGTCTCCTGCTTCAAAATGCTCACTGTCCAAAACCTTGTTATGTAGTCTAGACTGGTTTCAAACTCTCAGAAATCCTTTTGCCTTAACCTCCCTCAGGTATAGGCATGTGCCACAATGTTCAAGTTGAGGTTAGTTTTTGAAATATGCATAAATGGTGCTAATTAGTAAGTTTAGGCGACCCCATTCCTAGTGCCCTGTCCTAGCAGCTGTCTCTTTACTAGTAAGATTCATTCCAGCTCTTGGTTGAAGTGCTGCATGTGCAACAAGTACAAATCATTTAATATCACTAGTTGGATACAGCATTGCAAATCCTTTTTAAACAAGAAGACATTTATAAAAATCAGATAAGTTCATTCATAGGGGTCTTAATTTGAATAATTGTTCTTTGGCAAGAGGTTTCGAAGTGCTAGCTAGCATCTAACTCTGCCTGCCTTTTCTATATTTTTCATTGAAATAGCTTTATGTGCAAATATCCCCCTTGAGAAATGGTTTTGTGTAAGTGAGGGAGCCAGCAACTTGAAGGACCCTCTTGGGATATTTGGCTCTCAGATGACATAGAACTCAGCAGTGCTATAAAACCCCTCTCTCGTGTGGTCAGTCTATTAGAAGCCACTGTTAGATGTTGCAGTCACTGTTCTTGGATGGACAGTGCTGGTAATTACAGTCTATCAGATTTCTGTTTGAATTGGGTTGAGTCGTATCTGGTGTTTGTCTTTTCAAATGGTGTATAGATCAGCTATGGGATTCCCTGCTCTGTCCTTGAGCTTCTCTTAGCAGAGTAAGGCCTTACCTATCTCATCTTTCCTATAGTGGATGTTGATGTAGAAGATTATTATCCAGCTTTCCTGGACATGGTGCGGAGCCTGCTTGATGGCAACATAGACTCATCACAGTATGAAGATTCACTGAGAGAGATGTTCACCATTCACGCCTACATTGCTTTTACTATGGACAAACTAATCCAGAGCATCGTCAGACAGGTGAGAGGGTATGGTGGAGCCTAGACCACCAAGGGAAGGTGTCCTTACCTAAAAGTGGGTTAGGCAAAGAAAAAGCAAGATTTCTATGGGAAAAGGAAAGCAGCTTAACCATATAACCGTGTTTATAAATTATGTCTCTGAAAGGAAAGAACCAATTTTTAAGGGAAGTATGTTGTGTAGCTTTTCCTGGGGAGACAATGAACAAACATCTCTTTACTCCTTATGATGCACTGACAACAAACCAAAGAAATAGTTCTAACCAAGTCTAACTTACCGAACTATTATGTTTATTGGGGTTACTTAATGAACATAGGTAACCCAAAGGCAGCCACATCATTGAAAAGCCCAAAAGCCCACCATACACATTCCAGCATGGCTGACAATTCATAGAAGTTCTTGAATTCCACCAGTTCCTGAATAACCACTCTCTATTATTCTCTATTTTACCATGAGGCTCATGGCTTGTTACCTGACATCTTGTTTCTCTGGTAGCTGCTGGTGTCTCCCAGACTTTGCCTTCTTTTTCTTTGTATCTTTCACCTAGCTATATTCTGTCCTGCCATAGGCCAAAGCAGCTTCTTTATTAACCAATGGTAATAAAACTTATTCACAGCATATAGAAGGGCATCCCACATTACTTGTGCACAACCAGAAGGCAGCTTGACCTATGGGAGAATGTCCTCTCCCCAGATACTGTTACTACTTTTATGGGAGGATTAGAAATTCAAGGTATTTTTTCAGCTACATTCTAGGCCAGCCTGGGATACATGAGACCTCATTGTGTGTTGAGGGGTGTTAATTCTAAGTCAAGTTTTCATGTTTACTTACTGAGCCTTGTATGTTTTATGTTCTTCCCGAGTTTGATGTTTCTGTTCAGAGGAAATAGCTGGACAACATCTGTTTCTCCTGTTAACAAAACACAACTCTTCCAGCCTTGGATTTGGATCATATATTGTTCTCAGTGTTGTAGTAGTGTGACCCTCCTTAGAGCCTGTCCTAATGGCCATGGATAGAGTACATAGGGGTTCACCTAACATTTTCTAAGAAGGAAACATATATGTAACATTGCCTTCTGTTTGCCTTATTTAATATTAGAAGTCCTTTATTTTTTTACATAATAGAATTGGATATTTATTACTTAGAGGAGGAGGGGGGAGAAGGAGAAGAGGACAGAGAGAAAGGGGGGGAGAGGAGAAGTGGGGAGAGAGGTAGAAGCAAAACTGCCTCTCCGAGAGAAAGACGGAAAAGAGCTAGAAGTCCTTTATAATGCTCTGCCCACCTCATTTATCTGAGACTATGTTCGGTTTGTAGTTGGTTTTACATTTTATTCATGGGAATTTTAAATATGTGGAGTTGTTTGTTATAGGATCTCACAATATAGCATTGGCTGATCTTGAGCTAGTATTATTTCTGTGTCAGCTTCCTGAATACTGAGATTACAGGTGTGAGATGCCACACCCAGCCAATGTGATTTCTTCTAACCGTGTTATCCTTCTGACTGGGAGGTCTGTCATAGGTTTTCTGCTTCCAGGTTAGACTTCGTACTAGTATTCTGAACTCATAGGGGATCAGAGCACATAAATGCTGTGATCTAGAAAGATAGAAAAAGCAAATTCTACCCTGGAGTCCACACTGCTACAGTAGAGGAAAAGGCCTAGAGTTTCCTTGAGGAAAATACTAACTGTTGCAAAGAACCCTTGGTTTTTCCTTGGCTTTGGAAGGATACCGGCCTCTGAATGCTCACAGAATCTTGTCGGGTTGGGTGAAGAAAGCTGCATGTATCTGAATCTTGTGTCTTACTGAAAGTTGTTAGTGAGACATCTCTGAAAATTGAAAAGCTCCTTGGCCTTCCCTTTAAACGGGTCTGTCTTGTTGGTGAATGATAGTCAGCTATACTCATAATTTGAGAGACAAATCCCTATTGAGTTCTTAAATGTATATAAGTTACCAGCTCTATTTCCCCCACATATATTTCTGCTTCCAAGCTTACTATTGGCTATAGCTAGAAACAAACCATCTTTCATAGTACTAACCCAGTATTTTTAAAAGAAAACTGATAAAATTAACTTTCTATAAGCCCTCGGTTAATGTTTGAAATAGAATTAATTTACTTAGCAGAATCTGGTTATGAATTTGTGTCGTTAACACTATCAGTATACTTTTACAAACTGAAGAACAGGAGTTTCCTCCAGAAACCCAAATCCATGTATCTTTAAAGGTGTATTCAAGCTTCTTGTCTTAGGGTTTTATTGCTGTGAAAGAGATACCACAACCACAGCAATTCTTTTTGGTTTTTGGAGACAGGGTTTCTCTGTTGCTTTGGAGCCTGTCCTGGAACTCACTCTTGTAGACCAGGCTGGCCTCAAACTC
>LOEQ01001186.1:292159-307850 GCA_001685075.1 Bramus lutescens
ACACACAGACAGAATATTGTATACATAATAAATAAATAAATATTTTCTAAAAAAGAATGTATCTTCTCAGCACCTCATGGAACCTACTGTAAAACTGACCATGCACTCGGTAACAAAACAAATCTCAACAGATACAAAAAAAATTGTATTAACACCCTGTATTTTATCAGATAGATCACCATGACTTTAAAGTCAGAATTCAACAACAACACAGATTATAGAAAGCCTACAAACTCATGGAAACTGAACAACACATGGAAACTAAATCACCACTGGGTCAAGGAAGAAAGAGAGAGAGAAAGAAAGAAAGAAAGAAAGAAGAAAGAAAGAAAAGAAAGGAAAAGAAAAGAAAGAAAAGAAAAAGAAATTAAAGATTCCCTACAATTCAACGAAAATGAAAGCACTACATACCCAAACTTACGGGACCGCTATGGAAGCAGTGCCAAGGTTCATAACACCGAATGCCTACATAAAGAATGTGGAGAAATCTCACACTAGCGACTTAGCAGCACACCTGAAAGCTCTAGAACAAAAAAGCAAACTCACTCAGGAGGAGTAGAGGACAGGAAATGGTAAAACCGAGGGCTGAGATCAATAAAATAGAAATAAAGAGAACATACAAAGAATCAACGACACAAAGAGTTCTGCACGAAAAACAAAGTAGACAAACCTTTATTCAAACTAACCAAAAGGCATAGAGAGAATATCCAAATTAACAAAATCAGAAATGAAAAGAGAGACATAACAACAGACACGGAGGAAATCCAGAGAATCGTTAGGTCTTACTTCAAAAAAATCTGTACTCCACAAAATTGGAAAACCTAAAGGAAATGGACAATTTTCTGGATAGGTACCACTTACCAAAACTAAGACCACATAAACAACTTAAATAGACCTTTAATACCTAAGAAAATTGGAGCAGTCATTAAGAGAATTGGAGCAGTCATTGAAAGTCTCCCAACCAAAGAAGTCCAGGGTCAGATGCTTTTGGCACAGAATTCTATCAGAATTTCAAAGAAGAACTAATACCAATACTCCTAAAATTGTTCCAAAGAAAGAAACAGGAGAAACATTGCCAAAGTCTTTTTATGAGGCTACAGTTATCCTGATATCCAAACCGCACAACGACATTACTAAGAAAGAGAATTAATACCAATCTCCCCCATGAACATTGATGCAAAACTACTCAATAAAATACTGGCATATCAAATTCAAGAACACATCAAAAAAATCATCCACCATGATCAAATAGACTTCATCCAGAAATACAGGGATGGTTCAACATATTAAAATTACATCTGTCAATGTAATCCACCAAATAAGCAAACTGCAAGAAAAAAGCCATAAGAGCATCATAAGATGCTGAAAAAGCCTTTGACAAAATCCAACATCCCTTGGACAGATCACGGATAAAAGCAACATGCCTAAACATAATAGTGACAATATAGAGCAAGCCTACAGCCAACATCAACCTAAATGGAGAGAAACTCCCAGTGATTCCACTACAATCAGGAACAAGACAAGGCTGTCCACTCTCTCCATATCTCTTCAATAAAATCCTCGAAGTTCTAGCTAGAGCAGTAAGACAACAAAAGGAGATCAAGGGGATACAAATTGGAATAGAAGAAGTCAAACTCTCACTATTTGCAGATGATATGATAGTATATATAAGTGACCACAAAATCTACCAGGGAACTCCTACAGCTGATAAAGACCTTCAGTAATGTGGCAGGATACAAGACAATCTCAAAAAATTCAGTATCCCTCCTATATACAAATGATAAATGGGCTGAAAAAGAAATAGGGAAATGTCACCCTCACAAAGCCACAAATAATTTAAAATATCTTGGGGGTAACATTAACCAAACAAGTGAAAGACCTGTATGACAAGAACTTTGTCTTTGAAGAAAGAAGTTGAAAACAATATCAGAAAATGAAAATATCTCTCATGATCTTGGATAGGTAGAATAAACATAGTAAAAATGGCAATCTTACCAAAAGCAATCTACAGATTCAATGCAATCCCCATCAAAATCCCAACACAATTCTTCACAGACCTCAAAAGAAAAATATTCAACTTCATATGGAAAAAGAAAACTCCCAGGATAGCCAAAACAATCCTGTACAATAAAGGAACCTCCGGAGACATCCCCATTCCTGACTTCAAGCTCTACTATAGAGCTATAGTAATGAAAACAGCTTGCTATTAGCATAAAAACAGTCAAATGGATCAATGGAATCAAATAAAAGACCCTGATATCAACCCACACACCTATGAACACCTGAGTTTTTACAAAGACACCAAAATTGTAAATGGAAAAAAGAAAGCATCTTCAACAAACGGTACTGGCCTAACTGGATGTTGATATTGACATGTAGAAGAATGCAAATAGATCCATATCTATTGCCCTGCACAAAATTCAAGTCCAAACGGATCAAAGATCTCAACATAAAACCAGTTACACTGAACCTGACAGAAGAGAAAGTGGGAAGTAGCCTTAAATGCAGGGACACAGGAGACTGCTTCCTAAATATAACACCAGTAACACAGACACTGAGAGCAAAAATTAATAAATGGGACCTCCTGAAACTGGGATGCTTTTATAAGGCAAAGGACACAGTCAACAAGACAAAATGGCAGCCTACAGAATAAAAAAAAGATCTTCACCAACTCCACATCTGACAGAGGACTGATCTCCAAAATACATAAAGAACTCAAAAACTAGACATCAAAATGCCAAATAACCCAACTTTAAAAGTGGGGTTCAGATCCAGAGAATTCTCAACAGAAGACTCTCAAATGGCCAAAAGACATTTAATGAATTGTTCAACATCCTTAGCCATCAGGGAAATAAATGCAAATCAAAATGACTCTGAGATACCATCTTATGCCTGTTAGAATGGCTAAGATCAAAAACACTGAGGACAGCTTATGCTGGAGAGGGTGAGTATCCTCTCTTCCACTGCTGGTGGGAGTGCAAACTTGTACAGCCAGTTTGTAAATTAGTATGGTGGTTCTCAGAAAATTGGGTGTCAATCTGTTGAGACTCTTGGGCATATAGCCAAAGGAAGCATATTCACAACAAAGACATTTGCTCAACTATGTCCATAGAAGCATTAATCATAACAACCAGAACCTAGAAACAACAACCTTTGGTTAACGTCCCTCAGCCAAAGAATAGATAAAGAAAATGTGTTACATTTATACAATGGAGTATTAGTAGTAAAAAAAATGACACGTTGAAATTTGTATGCAGATGAATGGAACTAGAGAAAACTATCCTGAGTGAGGTAACCCAGACCCAGAAAGATAAACATGGTATGCACTAACACATAAGTGGATATTAGGCATAAAACAAAGAATTGTAACATTATAATCCACAACCCCAGAGAAGCTAGGTAACAAGGAGGATCCTAAGAGAGATAAGCATGGGTTCCCCTAGGAAGGGGACATAGATAAGATCTCCGGAGTAAATTGGGAGCAAGGTGAGGGGAGCAGAAGGGGAGGAGAATATGAGGGAGAGGGATGGCCAAGTTGGGGGGGACAGAGAGGGAGAGCGAGGAAGAGACACTTTGAAAGAGGGAATCATTATAGGGTTAGAGAGAAACCTGGTGCTAGGAAAATTCCCAGAAATATACAAGGTGCCAGCTTGAGGGCCTAGAAGGTCACCAAAGTGACTGCAGTTGATTAAAGTATGATGCAAAATGTCTGCATGAGCCACATGTACCTTACAGTGCACCAGTCTACAAGGAACCAGGTCCCAAGTTATGAGAAGACTTTGATAATAAAGGAAGTTCTGTCGAACTCCACCTTGTATCCCAGACACTGGCTGAGGTCAAGGTCCTGTCCTGTCCTGAGAATTGACTAAATTGTAACGGATTTATGGCAGCTCTCACTGCGACAACCTTTGTGAAAGGCTGTGTTGTCTCGTTCTTGGTCAGAGATCAAGTCAATAGCATTGGAACCAAGGTCTGCTGGTGACAATGCCTACAGGTTTCCTCAAGGAAGGGAATCCTTTACAACAAATATCTTCTGAGTTCAGGAACTCTCAGCTCAGTCTAATGGGCTAAGATTAAATATCCACTCAACCCCGGGGCTACCATGCTAAAGGTGGCTCTGCTATCCAGGAGTAAGGCCAGTGTGATCCTGAAGCCTACTGGCCCCAAGCAGACAGTGCTAATGCACTGGCCCAGAAAGTTCCAATGGGTTATACTATTGGACCCTCAGGTGATATGGGATGTCCTACTGTATATATGTTGCTCTTATTGATTAATGAATAAAGCTTCTTTAACCTATGGCAGGGCAGAATATAGCCAGGCTGGAAGAGACAGAGTGAAAGTAGGCGGAGTCAAGAAGACGCCTTGTAGCAGCCAAAGGAGAGAGATTCCTGACACTTAGCAGTAAGCCACAGCCTTGTTTTGAAACACAGATGAATAGAAATAGGTTAATTTAAGATATAAGAGGTAGTAGCTAGGAATACACCTAAGCTATTGGCCAAGCAGTGTTGTAACTGATATAATATCTGTGTGATTATTCAGGTCCAGGCGCCAGGAAACGAACAAGCAGTCTCTGTTTACACTCAGGTTGGGACCAGCTGGTCTGTCATTCAAGTGGGGGATGAGGAAGCATGGGACCCACTCCCTAGAGGGTATCTCTGTTTCTTCTAGGCAGGAGTAAGTGGCTTCCTCCTGCCTTCTTTCCTTCAGGATTAGCACCTTCTGAGCTAGGGCTGGGCCTTTCTGGTTCTTCTGTGTCATTCTTGTCTTCTGATAGGAAGAGGATTCCGGCCTCACTGTGAAAGTCACCTAGAGAAGGAACAGAGACATCAGAATCTCTACACCTCAGGGTCCCACCTCAAAGTCACCCAGAAGAGAAGCTCTGCTTGCACCAGAACAGCAGAGAGCACTCCCAGTGTCACAGCCATCACAGACAGCCCTTCTTCACACGTGCCCATTGTCCAGAAACACAGGACCCTGCTGAAAAGACATGGAGAACCAGAGCTGCACACGAGGAGGACACAGCTCAGGAGAGGCTGCTTGGGAACAAAAGCAAGGGGAATGGAACCCTTCAACCAAGAAGCATTGGCTCAGTCCAAACCCTACCACTCAGCAGGGTGAACTGAGGCATGGAGAAAGAAGGGTGGATCATACACCAGGAATCCATCATCCTTCTTCCAGGAGACCCACAGTCAAGGGGCCAGAACCTGGAAAGGATTACCTGAAAACTGCTCTAGAAGGGAGGAGGAGACAGGAAGGCAGCAAGGGAGGCATGGAAACCCAGAAGAGAGGAGGGGGCAACCCTGTAGGAGCATCCATAAGCCTGGGAGGAAATGTGGTCTTCAAATCTAGTTCAACAGGCAGCTTAACTCCTGAGGTCAGATTTCCAGCAAGCAGGCATCCAAGGAAAGGGACCTGTCCACTCTGGGTCCCAAGACAGGGTCATGGCATAAAGAGGGGATTAGTTGAACCTCTGAGTGACCCTGAGCTACCCACACTTGTTAGAACCCTAACACTGTCATTTCAACTCAACCAAATGAAAATGTGGAGTCAGAAATATGGGACAGCCAGACCTCAAGTTCCATGATAGTACTTTACCTGTGAGCTTCTCCATTCTGAACTAGGAGAAACCCATGGCAAAGTACCCAGTTGGAGAAGGTTCTAGATTACGGAACTCAGGAAAAGGTTGTGTAGAGCTAGGTGGTTGGAATGTGGAGCTGCAGGCAGCAAAGACTGGAGAAAGGACCAAGGGTCCCTGACCCAATTCACTAGCACAGAAAGGGCCATGCCACCTCAGCAACTCTGGGCTGAATAAACTGAGTTTCCCCACCACAGTATATTGCAGCATTTATGTCCTCTTGGATATTAAAACAACATAGACATAAATAAAATTAAAAAATGAAACTGGAAAGCTAAATTTGGTGGCACACTCCTATAATTCCAGTCCTAGGGAGGCAGGAACACCCTAAATCTGAGGCTAGTCTGCATTATTTAGTGAGACTCTGTACCAAAGTGGAGAAGGTAAAAACTGCAGCTGGAGATCCAGAACCATGCATCTTGTAAGGAAAAGAGAAACACAAGCAACCCTCCAGCTCAGGGCAACATTCCCTTGCATACAAGCACCAGGACAGGAGAGAAGTTCATCTAAAGGACAGTATTTGGGGGGAGGAGGGTAGGGCTCTGTCAGATTCTGAGCAGAGGCGAACAGGGATGCTCCACCAGGATTGGAAAGACTGCAGGCAGGAAGTAAGCTGAGAGCAAAGCTGAGGCTTGTGGATGGCGCTGAGGACACAGTGGGAAGCCCTGGTACCAACAGCCAGAATGAGGTGGGATATTTGGGGCTAGCGCTATGAAGCAGGGAAGGATGGAAGAGAAAAGCTCAGATGGAGGAAACAGCCCAGCCTAAGGCCCAGGAAGAAGCCCACACAAGACACAGAAGTGGGCATCCAGGAAAGAATTTATGAAGCTTTCATGAAAACAGAGATGGCTGATGCTCAGAGACTCAAGAGAGTGAGGGGAGCCGTGAAGTCCCAGGAATCCTAACCCCTGCCCAGCTTAAGATCTTAGAATCACTCAGCCCTCCCTTCATCCAGCCACACAGCCACACTCATCATTTCATAAATAGCCCTGTTGTCTATAGGGCTGCCCCATGCTTGCCAAGCTGGTGACAAACACGATGATACCACTGGAGGCCCAGCAGGTGAAGGAAGACGCTNAAGACGCTTAGCAGCTGACTCAGTGACAGCAGCTTCACCACCCACGTGTGAGATGCAGTCGTGCAGGGCACGGTTCTGAAGCTCATACCTTCAGTAGGGTGGTGGACAAGTTCCACAGGTGCTTGTGCAGAAACTGGTGCCCAGTGGTTGCTGGCAGTCTTATAAAGAGCTGCTCTTGTACCAGGTGAATGTGCACTCACACCACATGTGTATGCAGGAGAGGTGCACTGCGCTGTGCACTGTTCTGTACACATGGGACAGCAGCTCGCCAGAGAGATGCTGCAGTCCTGATGCACAAACTACAGCCCACACACATGCTGTAGCTTCTTTATTGACAACGAGTCACAGATGGAATGGTATCTGCATCTGTCAATAGTGCCCATCATCAGATCATGGACACTGAAGGCTAGGAGAGAGAAGGATGCAAAGGGCACTTTATATTGAAAGATTTGGGAGAAAGCATGAAAAGTTGCTTCTTGTACTCCCATGCAGCACAAGGGAGCCCAACGGGGGCTTCTCCCAGCTCAACTGGATCTGGAAACAGAGTGAGTTCAGTCAGAAGACAGAGATAAGGGTTTTGACCAAGTTTTTGTCAGACTGTTAGATGTCTCCTGGAGGATCAAGGTGATCCTAGGTCACCTAGGTGCTTTCTTCCTTGTTACCCTGTGTTTGGGGGAAATTTCTGCTGGTTTTATTCTTTTTCTATATCTTGTCTGATCTGGGAGCAACACTTCCTAGAGCACTGAGCTCTTCCCTCTTGGTACAGTTATCCTGCTTGAACAGCTGGCCACATCTGCTCTCTAACAAAAGGACCAAATCTGATGGTGTACTAAGTCTCAGGTGACTGTCTGCCTAGGAATGTTCCTGTGAAGTGCTCATTTCTGTCCCCTCACTGTTTGACCTAAGACTGTGAGCAGCTTTGTGAGGGAGTCAATAGGGCCATGGACCAAGGGAAAGGGGACAAAATACTCTGATGGGTCTATTTATACAGCACTCAGTTAGGAGGCTGAGGAATCCCAACATGGTTAGGTCAGGTCATGTGGACAGTGAGGCCAGGAACACAAGGTAAAGAGCAAGGTAGCATGTAAAAAAGATCCCAAAGCCTCCATGAACTTTCAGGCACCGAACTCAGTATCAAAATGGCCTAGGGCAGCAGGAGGGGGTGGGGCTCTGGGTAAGAGACAATCAGAGAAAGTGTGACTGAAGGATGTGGTCAGGCAGTTGGTTCCTTGGGGCTCTAGGCAGGACACACAGGACAGACTCAGTGCATGGACAATGAGAGAAGGTGGTCATTGTTCTTGGTGATGAGCAAAGGCTACGACATTACAGCAGAGGCTCCTGGGAAGACAGCTGGAGGACAGAATACTCAGCTTACAAACTAGTNCAAAATGGCCTAGGGCAGCAGGAGGGGGTGGGGCTCTGGGTAAGAGACAATCAGAGAAAGTGTGACTGAAGGATGTGGTCAGGCAGTTGGTTCCTTGGGGCTCTAGGCAGGACACACAGGACAGACTCAGTGCATGGACAATGAGAGAAGGTGGTCATTGTTCTTGGTGATGAGCAAAGGCTACGACATTACAGCAGAGGCTCCTGGGAAGACAGCTGGAGGACAGAATACTCAGCTTACAAACTAGTGCCTGCAGAAGAGAAGAACTCAGAACTCTCTTGAGTGGAACACACAGGAGTTCCACAGACCTCAGAGGACAAACAGAGGTCACAGACATGACACTGTCATAGGAGAAGATGGGGGTAGTAAATGAGGTTTGGACACGTGTGAGTCTATGGCCCAAGAGAGGTGATGCCCAAGTGTCCAGGCCTTTTAGCCCTATGAATGTCTACCGTAGTTGCAGGTAGGACTGTAAGGCTCACCCTCTGCATCTTGAGTACTCAAGCAAGAATATTTAAAAAGCAGGCCAAAGCTGGACCAAAAGCCCATAATTCTCATCACTCACTAGCTCTTAGGCTCCCAGATAGACAGGCAGATCTCTAACCTCCTTTGTTGGTACCCTTCACATCTCACAAGAGTGAAGAAATGAGGTGACAGTTTTAAGTCTGTGCTTACCTCCAAGGACACTGCAGCTGCTGCAGAGAGCACAGACGAGGGTCACTCTGTCTTTGCCCAGCTGTGGCTGTTACTGCAGGACTGGCAGGCTAATGAGGAACATGAAGGTGGCACGTGGGTGCTGAAGGACCAGAAGGAGCTCTGCTTGTTTTGCACTGATGGGCCTGCACTCTAAGAGTTCTCTTCAGGTTCATGCTGGTGCTCATGAGAAGGTTGTGCCCCCTAGCTTAGTGCCCCAAAGCCAAAACAAACATTTTGGGACACATTTCACAAAATCTTGATCTATTAAGTACAACCAAATGCACTGAGCTTTATGGGTAGCAGAGACAGGAGGGAGTAGGGGTTCTGGCGACGATCATCTGTAAATGGCAGAGCCACCAGCAAGCACAGCAAAGTCCACAGACAGCACTGCTCACCATTAAGAGTAATGCCCTTAAGAGGCAAGGGTATCTACACACAGAAAATACAAAGTTATTGCTGATGTTCCTGTAGTCTGTTGAATGAAAAATGACACAAGGTTTAATCAAAACAGAAGAAAAAATAACACACTAACATACAGTGTGGACCTGACTCTGGCCTTTTACATGAGGAGGGTGCATGACCTGGTGCAATTACATTTCATCCACTTCCCAGGTAAATACTCCAATACCCACAGTGTACACAATCAGTTGGATTCAAACATAATATCTAATAAAAAAAAGGAAGGAATAATGAAGCTAACCTGTCTAGGAATGGGCACTCATACCACATGTGTATGCAGGAGAGGTGCACTGTGCTGTGCACTGTTCTGTGCACATGGGACAGCAGCTCACCAGGGAGATGCCTGCAGTCCTGATGCACAGCCTGGTCCTACAGCCCAACTGTCCCAAGCTACGCTGCAGCATTTCTGTTGATGTGAGCCACAGATGGAATGGTGTGTGCATCTGCCAGTAGTGCCCAGCACAGCGTCATTGCATCGTAGGCACTGAGGGGTAGGAGAGAGGAGAGAGTGGGGTCTGATATTGACAATAGGACTCTATAGTGCCTGCACTACGGGATGGTTCTCGAGTAGGGCAAGGGGCTGGAGATTAAAAAACACAGAGACACCGGTCACTCGTGAAACCAGAACGCCAATTTTATTGTGGTTCAGGGCAGCTTATATAGGGCTCTCCTTGACTAATGACCACACCCTAGCTCTCTGGATTTTTCAGCTACAAGCCCACCAGAAACCACTCCCTTGTTATCAGGAACTTATGAGGGTCTTGTCCTCAGAGCAGCTGCAAACACAGGAAAACAAGCTGTTTACTCCAGCAGGCCAAGGGGTCATATAAAGTTCAGGTCTGAGGGTCTGCAGTTCCCAACAGGACTCAAAATAGGTGTGTCCAAGAAGTTCTGGGCCTGTGACCTATTTGCCTAGCAGAGTAACACATGAGTCCCCAGAGAAGCTCTCCCAGATTCCTAGACTGGCTCACTTCTGTGTAAATTCACATGGAGCTGTGGTATGGCTCTTCAGTAGTCCACAGGGTGAAGAGCATAGATATTTCGACCCAAATACAACTATTTTTGGAGAAGGTACTTCAAATGCATTGATCACATGATTAATACACAACATATATGATAGATACTGCACAGCATATGTAAAAGGGATCTTGTCTGACTCTCCGTTTTACAGTGTGATAAAGTGTGACTTTGCAGAGCTCACTAGTAGAACCACACCAAAGACTTTTCAAAGCCTTTAAATGTATACTTACCTTCCCATTGAATGTTATGAACCAGAGGTAAGCTGAGGTTATTCTCATAGGAGGCAGTGTGGCTTCACCTGCTGTGGACAGCAACATGTGTGTGAGCTACTCTTTCTCTACCGACTTTCTTCCAGACCTTGAGGACATTGAAAAAGAGAAAGATGATAATAAAAACGGTCTGAGGACTGGGAAGAGCCTCCAGAGCAAGGAAGGGGTTATTGGTAGATACTGGAATTCCTAGTCAGATTAGTGGAACAGAATGCAGGAGGAGTTGGATGTCTCCTACAAGAGAGGCAGACAAAGTGAGAAAGTAAATTACATGGACTGCCTGGTTCTGGTCCCCACCCTAAGAGTTCTATATGGAGTTCAATCCTGAACTCTAGGCTCCTCAATCTGAGGGGAGTAACTTTCAAGTTCTATTTCATCCTCATTCAGGATAAAATAAGTAGAATAATATACATTAGCATTAGCACACTGAACCATAAGTTGCATTGTGCCAAGCCTTTGTCTTATAAACTGTACCAGCCTTTTCCTTCCCCCCTCGAGTAGGCGTCATCTCAAATCCTAGAGATGTTTTCTCTGGATTTGTGGGCTTGTGTTGCTGTCTCAGAACCACCAGCTGGATCGTAGAGATCTGTGATGATCACCAGGTCTCCTGACTGGAACCTGTTGGGCACAGGAGACACAGATTTCTCCAGAGGCTGGAGAATGGCTCAGAGGTTAATGGAACCAGGTGCTCTTCCAGAGGTCCTGAGTTCAATTCCCAGCAACCACATGGAGGCACTCAACCATCTAGAATGAGATCTGGTGTCCTCTTCTGGCCTGCAGGCAAACATGCAGGCAGAATACTGTATACACAATGAATAAATTAATCTTTCAAAATTAAATAAACTCCCTGAACCAGGATCCGTGCCTCCATCGTGTAGCAGGCTGAATGGGCTTCCCTGTGAACCTTCTGTGCTCTGAGGTGCCGGAGCCCATGCTTCCCTAGGGTCTGCAGCCCCTTCTCCCTCCCAGGCCCAGTGTGGCCAAGGCTTAGAGCACATGGAGTGTGGCTCTTGAAGAGAATAGGCCACTGCTGCTTCACAGAACAACTCAATGAACAGGCTGGGTCCAGCAGCCCAGATGGCACAGCCTAGGCTACCTAGTACAGAAGTGTGGCAGGGAGGTGCTGGTCAGAGCTGGTGATGGTGGCGGGGAAAGCCTGAAGTACATTGGAGAGCCTGAAGCAGTAGGGTTGGTTACTGTCCTAGGCAAGCCTGGAATACACAGAACTCATCGCCAGGAGAAAACCAAAGTGATGAGAACCCAGTCAGCTCCCCACTCCTCATCCCCTACCCCACCCCAAATCAATCCACAAGGAAGGAAAGGGGAGGGAGGAAAGGCGGGAGGGAGAGAAAGAGAAAGGAGGGAGTGAGGAAGCAAAGGAGGGAAGGAGGCCAGGGGAAAGGGAAGGGGAAGGAGACACTTGAGATGAGAACTGACCCAGCCAGGTTATTTACACATTATATTGCCCGGCAGGGAAAGGTTGGTTTCCTCCAGCTTGGTGGTGTGGGGGTGTGGGGTGTGGGGTCTGGAGTAGGTTGGGTGGTGCTGTTAGGGAGCACAGCAGTGACAAACACAACTGAAAGAAATTTTGTGAAAGACTCACAAGGCAGCAGAGGACCCTGACCCTCTCTACAGACTTTTCAAGAGTCCCTGTGTTCCGTTTATGCTTAGACACACCTGAGATCAGCAAGACAACAGCTGTAGTAGACAAAGGATGCTTTATTAAACTTGTTCAAACCATTGACTATGTGAGAAATACCTTGGGAGAAAATGGGCAAATGGGAATCCATACTTTGCCCAATGGTAGAAAAGGTCCATGTAAGTATGTTTGGTACCTAGAACAATCATTATTATCCATTACAGGGCCCTTATCCAACCAGCTTTCATAGAGTCATCTACCCTGAAAACCATCAGTGGGTCTTTGATCCAGAAAGAGAAACACTAGGGCTTGACGCAGTGGGGAGAAGCAAAGGTATTTATGAAGATATAAATCCATAAGCACATCAACAGTGTAATGATTCAGCCACACAACATGGCTGACACTTCCGGGTTCCAGGGCCAGGCATGTGCGGACAACCCCTCAGGCAGACGTGCCTAATGGCCCCGGAAATCTTAAGTGACCCCACGTGACCCATGTGCAGCATGGTTGCATCAATTATGAATGACGCAGCCTTGTGAGTCCTTGAGCGCATGCGTGAACTCCGTCATCTGTATGACGTAGTCACGTCAACTCCCTGTGCACGTGCACTAGACAGTTTTTAAAAGCTGGATCTCTCTCTCTCTCTCTCTCTCTCTCTCTCTTTCTATCTCTATCTCTGCACACTGACTTCCCCAGGCCTGCGCATGTCCCTTCTAATAAACTCCTAAGCAGGTCTGTTCCGTGTTCCGTGTTTCCTTCTCACTCACGCCAGGTAATTTCAAACAGGGTGCCAGCCTGCTCTCCTGTGCACAGCAGCCAGTGAGGGTGTTATGCCCAGATCACAGAGTCCCCAAAAAACCAACTAGGAGAACAACTCCTGTATGTAAAAGCAAAGAGCCTTTATTCTTACACACATTTACAAACTCAAGACTCTCCATGTGTCCACCGTATTTATTAGAGTGGTTGAAGAACTCCGAGCTCGGTTAGGGTTGGGGTTTTATAGTAGCAAAGGTGGGGTGAGGGATTTCTAAGGTTCAGGACCCCTGATTGGCTGACGATATTTGTCTAGGGGTGTCCTTATGAATGTGTGCTGGCAGAAGATCCTGTCTACAATGGTTAGGAAGTTAGGAGTTTTCTTTGGATGGTCTGTTCTGGGGTGATGCCTGGGTAATCTCAGTTTGTGGTCTTCCCTGCAACCAGGTATTGCCTCAGGGAAATCTACTGAGACTCAGGCCCCTATTAAGCCTATCATGGTTAGGTCCTATACTTCCCCCTGTACCGATGACAGGACCCAATCATGAGTCCTCCTTGTCCATGGGTTTATGGAGATATTATTGGGATCTAAGAACTATCAGCTAGCAGATTTTTTCCAGGGCAGTGGCCAGCCTACCAGGCCCTGTAGCTATGATCTTTTCAGTACAACCAAATTGTAATTATAATCCTGAATGTCCTCTTTGGTTTTGTGATTCTTCATAAAGAACCAAAGTGTCTTTTTATTGTAGGATCATTTTAGTTAATAAATCCATGAACTGAAAATCTGGACCTATTTTTCTGGTATATCAACGGGCACTACAGGTAGCCATTTTTCCCCCATGCAAGGAGTTCCCCCTTGTCTCAGCCTTTCAACCTTTTCTGGCCAGGGGGCATGGATGGCATGTACCTTTCCACAACTACTTCAAGTTGACATTGGGGCATTGTCATCAGGGCCCAAGTAGGCTCAAAGGCCAGCCAAAGGTAAGGAGGGAATTCAGGCAATGGGGCACTCATCAGAAGCATATAGTTCGCAGACTCCATTGAAAGGACAAGGAGCATTTACATCAGCTGGTCTGGTCTATATCAGCCTTCAGGAAGTCCAGGGCTCGCAGTCATTTGGAGCAGGTTGTAGTCAGCAACTGATGCTTAGATGTGTCTGTCAGCCAAGTGGAAACCCATTGACACAAGTTTAAACTAGGAACAGAAATTAGAATTTTGTACTTAAAGGAAAATAATATATTTGAAACTTTATTGAAATCCATATTGTAGGAAAAACAGAAAAAAAAGCAGATAACGGGTATCTATAAAACTGCAGGAATAGACTCATACCTTTGAGTCCTAGTTAAAACTACAGGGTTTGATTAGAAACATATATATTTTCTATTGTCCAGAGAGCCAGGTATGGATTGGACAGAGATATCTTTGGCCTGATGAGAATCACTCTTATGTTCATATTTAAATGGCAACCAGAGTAAATCTAAAATCTTGAGCTTATGACCCAAACAGTAAGTAGTCATTGCTCTATCAGCTTAGCAGAACTATACCATAGAATGGGAAAGAAATCAGAAACATTTTCCATATCTTAACCTGTATTTACATCTTAAATCACTTTTTAGACCATCAAAGCTTATGAACTTTCATATCCTCAGACCTTTATATATGTTAAAACATATGAAAGTCTGCAGAGGATATAAGATAAGAACAAGGAAGTTCCATGCGTCGTAGACCCAGGAATTCTCCCTGTGATAAAACAGCCCAATGGTCCCCAAACCCAGGGTTAGGCCTGAGTTCCCTGGTCATGTAGCTTAGACAATAANATATATATTTTCTATTGTCCAGAGAGCCAGGTATGGATTGGACAGAGATATCTTTGGCCTGATGAGAATCACTCTTATGTTCATATTTAAATGGCAACCAGAGTAAATCTAAAATCTTGAGCTTATGACCCAAACAGTAAGTAGTCATTGCTCTATCAGCTTAGCAGAACTATACCATAGAATGGGAAAGAAATCAGAAACATTTTCCATATCTTAACCTGTATTTACATCTTAAATCACTTTTTAGACCATCAAAGCTTATGAACTTTCATATCCTCAGACCTTTATATATGTTAAAACATATGAAAGTCTGCAGAGGATATAAGATAAGAACAAGGAAGTTCCATGCGTCGTAGACCCAGGAATTCTCCCTGTGATAAAACAGCCCAATGGTCCCCAAACCCAGGGTTAGGCCTGAGTTCCCTGGTCATGTAGCTTAGACAATAACCACAGGTCCCAGTATGCACCTTGGGGGAAAAAGTTATGAAAGGAAATTAAATGTCCCTATTGTGTGTAAAGAAATATGGATGTTAGCTGAGCACTTGAATGAAGACTTGTAGGAATCTGCTGCACTGACACCTCAAACAACTGCCTGTACAAAAAGAACTGGCTGAAATACATTTGGCTTGCTTGAGACTTGGTTAATTGTAGGCTGAAGACGGATGCTCCAACCGTCGCAGAGGAGCTCTGGGTGACTCTCCAGGCAGTCAGTTTGTTCTGCCATTTCTCATATTTTTTGGAAGTCTCTTGCTTGCACTTCCTGCTTACTCAGTTAATAATATTTCCTTCTCGGGTCTCTGAGGGAGTTGAATACTAGTTATAGTTATAATTTCCCTTGTTTATTGCCATGGACCGGCTCTCGGGGAGCTCAACGACCGGGGGAGAACAAGGGTGAAGGCTCGAGGAGAACTCAGGATTCGGCGAATGACAGACAGACAAAC
>LOEQ01001187.1:1969-27675 GCA_001685075.1 Bramus lutescens
GAAAGAAAGAAAGAAAGAAAGAAAGAAAGAAAGAAAGAAAGAGAAAGGAAAAAATAAGGCAAAGATAATGGAGAAAGATGACTGTTAAATGGATATAAAATTTGATATATTTTGTAGATTAGGAATTATTGAAATACATAGAAATAAGAAAGCTAGTATTTCTAGGGTAAGACTCAAAGTCAGTTAGCTTCAAAGCAATTTAATGTACATCTACTGGTTCCCAATGTCACTGCAAAACACTCTGCCTTGGAATTTAAAGAATATGTTTGATTTACAAAAATAAAAACCAATCAAATAAAACTGGACAATGAAACAAATATGCATGTATGAATAAGCCAAAGTCTCAGGATACATCTTTAGAGCTAGCTTGAAAAAAATGTAAAAGCGAAAGAATGAGAGAGTGCTATGAAAGACCTTCCCAAAATTAAAGAAATTATAAATTCCAGCACAAACTGGAAAGGGCTCCCAATGCACTCATGTCTTGTTGAGTAGCTAATGGCAATTGATGGCTGTTGAGAAACGGAAAGTTACTTTTCTTTGGTGGGCAGGGAAGCCATTGACTAATTGCTCATGTCCCTGTGGATATGCACATAACCATTAGTAATTAGGCTTAATAAATTATATATAAAATGTAATAGTAAAATACTCAAAACATAACCAACAGCAACAAAGGAATGAATGCTGACTTGAGATGTGAAAGATATCAACTTTACTCAGAGCTAAGAGCATGTATTAGGACAGTCACTATTAATCAGTATGTGCTTCCCTCAAGAAATTAGCAAAGAAACCTGCACACAAGCCTGCCATATCAGTTCTAAGATGTACACACAAGAATCAAAGCCATCTTACCATAGTGATGCCTGCACACCCATTGCTCAGAATTCTTGGAATCCACCTAGCTTCCTATCCACACACGAAAGGCTAGGAAATCGTGACATAAATATACAATGAAGTTTACTTAGCCATAAGGAAAACTGACATCAAGGAATTTCATTTAAAATGAAAGGGGCAGAAAAAATAGAACTGGACATCATATGAAGCAGAACAAGACAAACTCTAAAAGCAAATCTTGTCTCTTTCTTCTCATCTGGGTGAAGCAGGGCTTGGAAAACGAGGCATGTGACTAAAAGTGAGATAACGAGAAGGCAGGGAGCCGGTAGAAGGGAAGAAAAAAGACGGGAGGGGGTGCGGCCCAAAGCAGAGGGGGTGAACATGATCAAAGTACATTTCACGCTTGTGTGGAAATGCCATAATAAAGCTATTTTGTATAATTAATACACACTAATAAAACAGTAACTTCTGAGAATATAGAACTTCAAGTTCCTCAGATGATTATTAATTAAATGAAAGTAGAAACATCGCAGCTGCAGGAAAATACAGTATTTGGATCTGAAAATTAAAGCACCGCCTCTTTCAAAGTGGGGCCTGGATCATAGGCTTCATTTTTGTTGTGTTTTATCTGATTCTATTCCACTGATACACCGTGTCTTCTTTTCCAGTTGCCCACAAAGATCTGAAGCCCAGTCGGTGTTTGACCATGCCACAGGCCACAGCTGGGCATGGGCAATCTGAGTGATGCTCCTGTCAGACCCTACACAAAACATTTGATAAAATTTTATTAAAGCGGAACTGAGATTAGTGCCTTCTCTGCACACACAGACACGAAAGTGAGGTTGTTCAAGCTTTTGGCTAAATTCTAAAGGTCAAAAACCACTTGTCTGTTTAAATGAATGCAGGGCGCCTCAGCTGCTCTCCTCTCCCTTCAGATGATGCCTGCTCTGTTCCGTGTATTTCTAACTCTCAGAAATCATCCTCTTAAGACAAATTGGAAAACATGTCCTGACATAGCTTTTATTCTTCTTATACCACTAATTTTCCTGCTCCTTTTTCTCAAGTTTCTTGCCACGAATGTGGACATCCAGTGTACAGTATTTTTCCTTTTAATGTGTATTGAAACAAGAGAACTCCACGCTTTCTTTTTGACCCTCAAAAAGCACAGAACAGAATAACATATGCACTGTCTTACAAAGGGAAACTGATTGATGGTGTCATGGGAATAGAAAGGGCTTGGATGAAAATGAGGCTGGGAAAGAGATGGAATGAGAAGTAGGTTTGTTTGGGTTCAACAGAAGCAAAGCCTATCACAAGCACTCACACAAACATACCTAAAACCCGGAAGCCACTGCATACCTATTCTTGATCCCAGATGAAATAAAGATGGAACTTCAGAGAACAAGACAAAGAGGCTGAGCAGAAAGGAAACTGCCAAGGAAAACAGAACTGATTTTGTGAAGGTCAGTGCTGTGCAGGTTGAGTTTCAACGAAACCATACAGCAGAGTAATTTGCAATATATTTCAATAGTTCAGAACAAGTCTTTCTAGTTACTTTTAATGCTAGCTCTGAGCCATGACTATCTAAATAGACAGTGGGCATTAAAGTTCACAGGGCTTGATATTGCCTATAAAAATGGAACCCAGCAGAATTTGATTTTATTACCCGCCTTTTATTAGGCCCACAGCCAATGGCGATTAAAGTCTTGTGCCGTATCTACTAGCATGCATGGATGCCAAGGGATTATTTGTAACAGAATTTAAGTCCAGGATCCAAATTCCTCAGCCCTAAGTCTCGAATACTAATTCTTCTTTTCATCCCCTCTGCCATAACTATGACACTCTCTTGATCATTGAAGGAACTGGTACCAGAATTCAGACATTTTGTGTAGAACTGGGATTCATGAAGAGAAACAAAGTATTTTTTTGACATTTGTTATTTTCTTTGTTCAATGGAATACAAATTCCTATAACATCTCATTCTCCCTTTGGAGAAAGGCTATATTAAATCTAATCTGCACAGGCAAAATTTCCAAAATCCGATTTAAAATCCTGTTTCCATGCTCTGTTTGGAAGCATATATGTGCATCCAGGGTAGGAGGACATGTTCAGGTTCATTACGTTCTTAGTACTTTAGATCTTGAGGAAGAAATATAAAGACTATTGAAACGGAAAACATTTACTCAATTTAATATGTGTAAAACATATAGAGTCACTAGGGTCTGTTAATGGTGTTTTCGTTTTGTTTCTTTGTTTTGCAAACACATGTGCATGGTGTTCATATGTGTGTATGCATAGATGTGTGTACATTTGCATGTGTGTATGTACACATTGATGGCATACATGAATGTCTGTAAGTGTGCATGTGGGCACTCTGGGTTGATGCCATGAGTCTTCCTCTTTTGGTCTCTACGTT
Organism: Bramus lutescens; assembly: GCA_001685075.1. Lineage (NCBI taxonomy): Eukaryota > Metazoa > Chordata > Mammalia > Rodentia > Cricetidae > Bramus > Bramus lutescens. Next base: position 5,217 of record LOEQ01001187.1, read on the forward strand.
ATTCATTGTTACAGAGTCTCTCAGCTGAAGTTAAAGGATATCGATCTGAGTGGTTGAGGAAGCCAGTTTGTACTGGGCATCCTGTCTCCACTTTCTGACTGCTGAAATGATAAATGGGCTACCTCCACCTGACACTTCAGTATGTTCCGAGGATCTGAACTCCAGGCTTCATGCTGTACAGCAAGTATTTTATCCACTCAGCTATCTCCCTAGAACTGCCAATAGTTTCAAAGCTACTAAATGTTGCCTAAAGTTGCTTCATTCCAGGTCTGTTTTATTAACCTGGTTCTTAAGGTTTGTTTTGATTCGTTATCATGTTATCTCTTGAGAGCTTATATTTTTCACGTGAATCAATATTCTGATACTTGTCTTTTTTTTGATAGAATATTGTAGTACCTGGACAAGTGAATTATTGAAACAGGCATGATAAAAACATCCCAAAGTCACTGAAAACTGTTTTGGGCAAATTCACTCCTTTGGCCATCAATTCCAACTCTGGCTTTTCCAAACATAATGGATATCTTCTTTGCTCTCACCCTTTTGCCTTCACTGATTTGAATTTTCTTTGTGTTGGACTGGCTTTAACAAAACATTAAATAACAATGCCCCTCATTGTTGTCTTTGGTCTTTTCGGGGAGGTCCATACCCAGCTTCCAAATGAATCACACACAGAGAATTATTCTTTCTTATAAATGCCTGGCCTACACTTGACTTTTTTCTCTCCAGTTTTCTTAAATTATCCCGTCTATCTTTTGCCTCTCGGCTTTTCCGTTTTATTACTTCTGTGTATCTTATTTTCACTCTTACTCCATGGCTGCTGACTGGTCCCTGATGACCTTCTTTCCTTCTCCTATCTTGCTTTTACTCCCTCTTTCTGTCCATTCTCTCTGGCTGCCAGTCCCATCTCTCCTGTCTCACTATTGGCCATGCGGCTCTTTATTAGACCAGCAGGTGTTTTAAACAGGCAAAGAATCACAGCTTCACAGAGTCAAACAAATGCAGCATAAACGAATTCAACACACCTTAAAATAATATTCTACAACACCCCCGGACACACATACACACGACTTGATCCCAAAATTCTCTGATAGTAAAAGAGAAAGTTAACAGCTTGTCGGAATCTTTCCTTGAAGTCACGGTTTCCATCAAAACTTGTAGAGCTGGGAAGTAAGTCCAGTCAGTACAAGACTTGCCACACAGGCATTAGGCTGTGAGGCTAGATACCTAGAACCCAGAAAATGTTAGGCACAGCACGGAATGCCAGGCATCTTAGCATTAGGAAGGAACCAAGAGAAGGACTCTTGAGATGTGCTGGTTTGCTGATCTAGATAAAAAAAAAAAATTCCTCTGGTTAACTAAATGTGTAGAGATATAAGAAAAAGTATCTCCCAATTTTGACCCTTGGTCTCGACACATGCTTCTGTAAACATATAAATGCGTGTGCCCCTCTCCCACTCACACAGAGAACTCTGGATTTTGATTCTTTTAGTGGTCATCTGTTCATAGATATCAGACGTTGTGTTGACTTGAGGCTTAACAGTCTTTCGGTTGAGTTGATAGCACAATACCTCACTACACAATCATCTTTTGTCCTTTGTGGTATATGCAACTCACTTGTGTACAGATTCCAATGTTCAACAGTTCAGAATCTGAGTTCTAGGAAGAGCAAATAGTGCGTACATTTGCCAACCTATTTGGCCTCAATTTCTGCGTTCATATAATTGGCAAAATCTTCCTAAAAAAATCAAGAGATGGTGTTCATTGTAAGTACACTTTGACATCTGAAATAAACAAAGCTCTTTAATAAAGATTGGGCACAAGTCCAACTTTTATTACATAATGTATATGTGTGCCAAGCCATATTCTTTGTGCACCTTGAATATAAGTAATATTTAATAGATGATTATTTTTAAATGAAAGGTGGTAGCCATCTACTTAGAGTCATACTACACATCACATACCTAAGGACGTCCATATACTCAACTCGGTTTAATCTGGCCAAATTCTACTAACATGGCAAGATTTAAATCTTTCATTGTGCTGCACAGAAAGCATATTTGGTCTCCCTGTAGTTTCATATTTCCTGAACTTGAGAATGAGCTTTTGTGTTTCTGTCTCAGAACAAACCTCTGATCCTTGTACAGATCTTATTTATTCACAGTGTTTAACATAGCTTTCCTGTGAGTGCCTCTTTGGATGTAAATCCTATAACCACAATCCTTTTGCTAATAAAAGTAAATTAAGCTTCAATTTGTTCACTTACAAACAAATAAGGTGAGGAAAAACTTATTTGCCACATCATTGTTTGGACTAAATAAAAAAGCCCTCAAGTAGCATTCAAAGTACCATATCTTGAACTCTATAATTATTATTTTGCTTAGGTTTAATTTTTATAACAATATGCCACAGTTTTTTTAAATTTCATAAAGGAAGACTAATTCTTGGTCTATTTGATCTAGATGACAAAACATTGCAGTTATAAGATAAATTCACTAACCATGAAAATTCAAGCGTGAATGTAATAAGAAGTACTTTAAGAGGTTGCAGAAAGGATCACAAATACTTATTCTGTCTCTTACATAAGCCTATAAAACTCTCTCTCTAATATGCTGGACTATGATATGCCCATTCCTTGCTTTAAAAGTCAAAGGAAAGAAATAGAAACATAAAGAAGGGGTAAATCTATATAATTCAAATACTGTCTTAATTGAGAAAACAATCATTTATCTATTTACTTAGTCTATAACTATGGTGTGTGTGTGTGTGTGTGTGTGTGTGTGTGCATGCACATACACTAGTATTTACATATGCCATGGAATGTATATGGTGGTCAAAGGACAATTTGCTTAAGTTCTTCTGTCCTACCATGTAGAGTTTGGGAATAAAACTCAGCATGTCTGGCTTGGCAGCATGCATGTCAGCCTACTGAGCCAGTTCATCAACCTCTCTAGCTATACTTTAAAGAAATTTTAAAATTACTCAACAAGATTCATGTGGATAATGTGCGTATAGTTCATGTTTTTCTGTGAGTCATCTGTACTAAAATTTTACAGTCAAGGAAAAACACACGGTACTTAATCATGTCATAGATTTCTCTCCAAATATAACCAATGCATGTTTGTGAAAGTTATTTAGTAAATCTCTTATATATTTAAAACATTTAAAAATATTTTTCTGTTGCTTATAATAAAATAAAATAAAATGCACTATGCCATGTGGTTTAGATACGTGATCATTTCCCAGTATGAAATGTTTATATCCTTTAATACAATTCCATGTTTAAAAGTTCATCCTAAAGGAGAAATTGGAGATATCTACACAGACAGACACACACTTGGAAATCCAATTTCTGTTTCTTCTACAGGAATTTATAGACATTTTGGAAAATATTGTTTATGGTTAGGTCACATACATGCTTTTATTATTCATAATTAAGTAATTATGTCCATATTTTACAATAGGTAGGAAACACTATTTCGAGAAAAAACCTAGAACAGCTAAAGTAGAAACAAAAAATAAGGCAAAAATTTTATATCATGATAGCTCTTCCATACACACCATTTCAGTTTTGTCTGAAAGGACACTTTCCATCCAGAATACACTGCAGTCCTTTAGATGCTCGAACTGTAAGCAATATTAATTTAATTTTTTTTTTGCATTTTCCAAACCCGGGCCTGTGCCTTTCTATTGCAAATGAAAAGGGAGCATTTTCAGTAACAATGGTGGGTTGAGTTTGCAATGAACACATTAGAATTAACCTCCCCTTTGTCCATGAAAGAGTTTTATAAAGTATAAAATACTAATACTGTGGAGATGTTTCTTTATTACAGATACGCGAAGGTTTTATTGAAGTAAGCTCAAATCCTCTCTCTATTGAAAATTATTTCATCCCAAAACAAATGAACAAACAAACAAAAAACCCCTCATGATTATTTTCCTCAACTGGTTTTAACAATAACAACAAAGGCGTGACTTTTTAGCATTCTATGTCCACGTATAGGAAACCAAATACTTCATCTTAGCTGTTGTTATAATCCTGATCATTATTTATTCTTGCCTGGAGATTGGAAACTTCCCAGGCCCAGAGTTTGCTGTTTGTTTGTGAAAACGAATTGCTATTTTTACACCAACACTGAGGCAGCACCTATCCTGCAGGTATCTTTAATTGCTCCTGAGCTATTTACAGCCCTTCTCTGATACAAGGTCTGGGTTTCATTTTCATCCTGGGGATTTTGTGCTGTCTCAGGCGTCCTCTTGCCTTGGCCATTACTTACCACCTTTGCTCATCTCTCTGTTTCGGATTTTAGTCCTTCTCGACTTGATTTCTTGCTGCTTCTTACACCTGCTCCAACCTGATAACCTGACAGCTTCAGTTGTAAATCATACCCCGAAGTTTCCTTTCCCCCAAGTGGAACACAGTGTGCTCCAATGGAGAACAGCGCTTTCCTGAACACCGGGAATTCTGTCCCTGTGACTTCGGTGCTATATTGTTTAGCAATGAACGTTTTGCTCCTTCTGTCTGTGAGGCTTTGCCCTGGCTGCCTCTTCGCTTTTTCAGCTGTTGACATTTTTACTCTCCGGCGAGCTCAATTGACCTCCCCAGGCTTCTACCTTGATACTCTCCTAGTAGCATTCCTACAAGCGCACAAACCTAGATGATGAGGTCTGCTCAGTTCTTCACAGTCCTCTGTTTCATCTCATGGCAGTCCTAACTGTGCTGTAATGACTTGTCATTATTTGTCTGAGTCACAGAGTATATTGTACTAGCAGCATCTTTTTTTTTTAAATTTCCTTCTCCTTTTTATATAAAGCAACTGGTCAGTGGATGCTGAGGAAATTGCCAATACTTCACTAGGTATGATTCACAAAGAGAAGGGGAAACTGACCCAACGTGATTCAAGCTCAGGGGGGAGGGCGGAAATAGCATTCGATAAAGCAAATTCTGATCCCGAGTGCTAAAAAAGCAGCCATGCAAATGGAATGTCTAAAAGAATGTCAGTGTGTATGCAGATCTCAGTATACTTCCTGCACACAGCGAATCCTCCTTGGCAGAAGCACCTGCATTGGACGCTGACATTGCCCATGAATATTCTGATTATAAAATCCCGACTTTTAGGGACCAGATGTCCTTAGCAGATTTTATTCAATTTTAAGTTTTTGATTTACTTTTCCTTTGAAAGTTTCAGCACGGAATTATCACAGATATTTCTAGCTGGGTATATTCAAGGTCTACAATATAGTTGGGAATGAAGGACACTCCTTGTAAAAGATTCTTGATTTGGATTCTTTTCTGAAACATGACTACTTCTCTGCCCCCTCTTTCCCCTTATTAGCAAGACAAATGTACACATGATTCTAGCAATTTTTTTTCCTGTTTCTTCTTTCCATAAAAATTAATCTTCCTCAGACAACTGACTTGTTTCTTTTTAATTATATGCATGCATTTAAATGCATACATTAACTTATTTTAATGATAAGCAGCCCCAGCATTTTAAATGGAACTCTATTTGTTACATTATATTGCAGAGGATATTTTCATTTTGCATATTTCACTTCAAAATTTGTACATATTTTTATTCTATTAAAATCAGCAAGTTTATGAAATATAACTAGCAATGTATAGAAAGCTAGGGGTGAAATATATACACATATCCATGTAATGCAAATTCAACTATCACTAATAATTGAAGTCTTCTATCCATTTTCTCTCTTCTACAAAGCTGTTGGTTCTTGGGGTCATGTTACATAACAAAGCGAGATTCTTTTCCTTCTGACTTCTTGGGTTCAAACTACTTTTGCTAACTAAAGGACTTAGGAAGATTCTTAACTTCTTAGCTACCTTTGTCTCCCCTTCATCATATGTATTTAAATAGAACATGACAAAAATTAGTCAAATGATTCAAGTAGACACTACAGTCAGAATTGTTTTTATGATGATAATATTCATAATTTTCAATTTTTAATGTTCTTAAGGTACTACATACTGCTTCCTAGAGGATGAAATAAAATAAAATATTATGGAAAGATTGATCCTTCCAGCCAAATACCATCTGGCTTTGTGACTTTATACTGCCACTTTGAATGACCTAGTCTGAATCAGCCCATGAATTTCAACAATTCTTACCACAATTTTCAATGAGACAACAAAAGATCTTTTATGGGTTGACCATATTTATCTAACTATGTTAATCCCTAATAAGAAATTCTAGCAATTATACAGTGAGTGGATTGTGTTAATGAAGAGGAGAACATGAGGTTTCACATGTAGATCCATTGCTGGGACAAAGGGTATATAATTAAACAAAATAATTATAATAAAGCCTGTTTAATTATGAGTAGTCATTAGTATTTAACAAATTATTTAGAACTAAGTATTTATTTTAAATCTTTGCCTACAAAGCTCTTTCATTTTTTCAAAGCTTTTCCATTTTATCATGCTGTGTTACTTCACATTTCAAAAGCATATTGTGGAAACACTATGCTGTCTTTACAAGAATCTGTTGCATTTTAGAAGAAAGACTTGCTATAGAGAGAAAAGGACAAGTTAGCAGGACACAAGATAAGTTCTCAGAGAAATTTAGAGGAAGAAAAACTGACACAAAATAAGATAAAAAGCAAATGAAACTGTCTATGGTCAATCAACAACACTACACTGTTTCCAAGGTAGGAGAAATCTCTGCAAGCTGTACACAGTCAACATGGATGGTGACATAAATGTTCAAACACCTCTCAGTCACATAGCAGATCAGAATCCATTGAAATGAAATAAATGAATGCATGAGAAGCCAACTGATCATAGAAGGAACAGTGCATTGTAATGTCCTTCTCCATGAATGGACATCTTGGAATCTTCATAGAAAGTGCTGTTGCAACTAGGAGACATGCTCACAAGAAAAATAATTTATTTTGATTATTTCAGTGTTAACCTTCTTCTACCTTATTGCAAGGCTTCCTCTCTTGATGACTTTTCAAGTTATTTATCACATTCCTGAAACTCTATATCTACCTGCTCTAGCCTTGGGCAAAGGGATCTACAGTAACATTTTAGGAGCTAGGATAAAGAAGAATCTTCAGTGCTCAGTCCTCTGTGTAAATATTCTCAAAACTAAGAATGATCAATTTTATCATTTAGGTTTGCTTGTCTGTTATTTTGCACTTAGCATGCCTAAACCATACTGTGTGCCCTTGTGTGAATCTCTATGTGCAGGTTGTATATTTTGCTTATATTCTGATGATGAAATGCATTACTATTTGGTGCTTATCTGATATTCATGTATCCATATTGATTGATATGACTCTAATTTAACTGTGTTTTATAGACTACTAATATAAACAGTCAGGTAATTACTCATTTGGGGGTTTGAAACATTTCTTCATAATTCATATATATATATATGAATTAGGAACTTGTATTTCTGTTGAGAATGCAGATAGGGATTATGTGCTTGTTTCTATGATATGTTCAAGTTTACAAAGAAACAAGCATTTTTCTGCTTTTGCAGATTTCCTGGGCTTGTTCCCATTTCCTACATGCAAGCTCAAACCATGTGGAGCTCTAGTTCCAGGGGATCTCACACCTTCTTCTTGCCTCCATGAACAATCGGGACCTACCTGGTGCACAAACATACATCCAGGAAAAGTACTCATACACGTAAAATAAAAATACATTTTTAAGAAAGAAAATGGGGAGTGTTGGGATGAACAGAGGACTCAAGATGGTTGAAAAGACATACTTCTATTGCAGTGGACCAAGTGTGGAACCCAGCAGCTACAACCTGAGGCTCACAATTGATTCTAACTCTTGCTCCATGGAATGCAGTGCTATATTCTGGCCTGAAAGGGCACCTGCATTCACTTTCAAATAGCATATGAACTTAAAAACTAAAAATTAAAATGATCAGAAACCAAAATATTTTATAAAGTCGAGCATTCTAGTGTAATATAAAAATATTCCAGATTTTATACATTCTTTTATTGGTTTAATATTTGTTCTAAAGATCATAAAATCAAAAGATTTTAGACTATAAATAGCATAATAAATCTTTAATTCTTTCCATGTGTGAAAATTCTCAAAATAATCCCCAATAAATCATTAAATTTAATGAATAAGTTTTTATAAGATCATTAGAAAGCCACTCTTGTTAGCCAAAACTTAGTAGTTAGAGAATTGAGAACGATCAAGTATCACATCAGTAAATGATAGAAAATTAATGTAATAAATACACAATAGTAAGAAATTTATGGTGACTGGGAGCTTATGGTACATGATTAAAGACATCATCTAAGAATTTTGTGAATAAAGGTTCTTAAAATAGGCAAACTATTGGATTTGAAATAAGCATAATTGGATTGTCTCAATGATAACATATACTTATAAATGCTTGGCTTTCTCTGAAATTTGACTTGATTTCTCTAAAATGAGTATTATGACTTATGATATTCATTAAATTGACTCTAAAGACTCCACCCACTACAAAGAACTTATGACTACAGATAACTGTGTGAGGTGTATTTAGAAGTCATTAAATGGCTTGGCTTTGTGAAGATTGTGTACAAAGTGGGTGTTGGTTGTTACCAGAGATGTTGCATTGGATCAAACAAACGAATGAACAGAAACACACATGGAGAAACTTTTTACAGGAAATAATCAAGTTCAACTACAAATTTATTTTGGAGATGAGTTCTACAATTCTGTTTAGCTACAATGGGCATATTTTCTCTATACTGCCATTCAATTACTATTTAAAAGTACATAATTTAATTAGTCCTCTTTAACCAACTTAGTACTTAAAGAGCAGCCCTAGCATCTTTGATATGCTATTGTAATAAATAGAAGAAAGATAGTACCAAAAAAGCAACCACAAGTTTAAGATCATCACATAACAGGTACACATGTAGTTAATTCATATGACGTATATTGATTTTGTCTTGAATTTTGCAAATATTTTAGATTTGTGATTCATAGTTGACCCTTCCCATGCAAACACTATTTCAAGAGGCAAAGGCTTATCAAGAAAGTAAATAGCATATTGGCAATGAACTCTTGCTTCTTATAGTTATAAAAAACAGTATGTATTCTTTTTATTTCACTTTTTTGTGACTCGGGGTTCTTTAATTATTATCAGTCACTCCTGTTCTATTGCTGTGGATTTACCTCCTAACATTGTTATTGAAGTCCTCAGGCAGGAATTTCAGTTTTACAGCCACACTTATGTAGGTACCGTGGGAATGGGTCAATGATACCCCTTGGATGATATCTCTTCTGCCACTGTGGAAAAGGTAAATGAGTCTTCTCCAAGTATCTGTCAGAGAGAACTGCAGAGCATGCTTTATTGTCTTGATTTTCTATTTTTTCCAACATATTCTTAAAATAAATTTGAAAAAATCCAATTTTTGTTCATTTAAATGTATCTCAAATGATTACTTATCCCATAAGAACATAAAGATTATGTTGAAAAAAGTTGGATAAGACAAAAAACAAATTCAAACAGTCGTATGAATAATATAACTACATCTGTGTTTTATCAATAAAACTTGATGAGGCAGAAATTGTATTTTCTCCCAGAGGTACTGAAACTGGTGTACTCATAATGCTGTGATTGTATTCCTGGTGTCACGGATGAGGTTAAAAACGGCATCTACAGCGGCTCTCTCAGCCTTCTTGATACTAATGTACCAACAGGGGGTTATCTCTTCTGTGCTAGAAGAATTGCATTTGAGAAAATGAGAAGAATGATGGTGTAATTAATCTAGTTCAGAAACCTGAAAACTTTTGAAAGCTACATACCACCTAAGGAAAGTTTTCTTCTGCCTTGAATTGTCTCTGGAAGTTTCTGTTTGTGGGGTTGATCATGAAGGAAGGGTTTGATATCCATGCCAGCAGCTTTCTGACTGTGATTCAAAGGTGGGCAATGTATTCTGACGAATAACTCTCTGGCCACATCACCCTCGGAACTTTTGGGAAATGTTCGCTATTTTGAATGGCTTCCCTGGCAATCACCATCGCCTAAGTAATGTAAAATTTTCACCTATACCAGGGACTTTAAATTTATCATCTCAGGTGTTTACATAAGGGGTTTGATGAAGTAGAGGTGGCTGGTTTTATTCTTTTACACTTTGTCCTATTTAAAGTGAAACCTGGAAATTTATGTATTTAAGACATTTACCATTTAGCATCAAAGGCAGACAAAAGCAGCCAAAAACAAAAATCAAAAGACAAACTAGATATATTTCTTCTCAACTATTTTCAACTCATGTGTGTTTTAGTTTTCCGCTGGTGATTTTGTTATAACAAAGATTCTAGGACTATACTAGCTTTGACTAGTTGTTCTTGGGGGAAGTTTGGCAATTCCCTTCTCTAAAAAGTTGTCTGACTCAGATTGAAGCTGCTACTCTTGGGACCCAAAATGTAGGAATGCTGATTTAAATTATCATTATTCCTGTTAAACATTACTCTATATAACTTCAATAGTTACAGTGCTCCAGCTTAGTTCTGGAAGTTTCTACTTCATCAAATTCACCAAACAACAGCACCAACAACACAAAGACTAAAAGGAAAAGGTTTAAAATATTCTAATAGCAGCATATTGTCATGAACAAATCATGCTAGCAGACAATACTTTAAACCTTCACTTGTCTTGGAAATCTAGCCTCCTTCTCGTTCCTATATATACCAGTCACAAAATGTCGTTCACATTTAGATTTTGTTTTATCCAAAGGTTAGAGATGACACAATGCCTACCAACTCAATTTCTTAAACACATATTAAGCTTTGAAATGTGAGGAAGCATATGGCAGGAAGCATGCTATAGGTTGAGAAATTTTATCTTAATATTTTTATAATTTGAGGGTGTGTTTCTGTTTGTGTGCATATGTGAGTAGCTGCTCACAATGATCAGGAGAAGTGGAGTCCATGGGAATGGAGTTACAGGTAATTGTGAATCTTGTGGCATGGTTGTTGGATATTGAAAAAAGCAGCATATCCTGTTAACTGCAGAGCCAGCTTTCCTTGAGAAAGTTGTACACAGATGCATTTTTAGTTCTGCAGATTCTGTGATACTCTTGCATACCTGTTCACTCTGAGCTGGTGTTGAGTTGCTCACAAATGCCCTTGGAATTACTTGCTTACGCAATCTCCTGTGGTGAATACATTGATCTTCTACTCATTGGATTTGCGGTAATATCATCTGTCATGTTTCCTTAGGTCTGAGATCCAAGTTGTAAGGAACCTGTAGCATGAAGGGTGACAAGGCAAAGGATGAAAACTTGTTTCCAGGATGTTCCCGACAGATGTTTTCATCAATTCACTTTTATCTGGCTAAGGGCTTCATTTAGACACGCTTTAAAAACCAAACAAAACAAAAAAAATTGGATTTCAACAAGGTAAAAGTTTTTTGAAACAAGTCACTATTAAAGAAGCATCATTTCAGTTGAAAGCAGGAAGATGAAACCTGTTTTCTTCATATCATATGCTGGCATTTATTAACATCAGAAGAAACTGTGTGCGCAGGTCTGCACATGACAAATGGACTAAAATATACAGGCATGAGGTCAGGCTTCAACAAATCTTTGAGGCCCCAGTCAAACAGCTACAAACTCTGTCTTACAGAAGTCCATGAAAAAAAAATAAAACAAACAAACAAGCAAACAAAAAAAACTGTGTGTGCCTGTGGAGAGACCTTAAGTCAATTTTGGTGAGTTTCAATCTCTCCCATCCACTTTTGGAGACAGCTTTTCTCACTGCATGTGGAGCTACTAGACAGATGGCAAACAAGTCCTAGAAATGCTCCTGGATCTCCTCCTCTCGCACTGGAGCTACAGACATTATCAGGCATGACTTTTTGAGTTGAATGTTGGTGGTCAAAGTCGTGATCTTTATGCTTACATGGCAAGCCTGTCTTGCTAACCCAAATACATCTCTCTTGACCTTTCATTATTATACCTTAGGAACAGAGATGGTTTGGTAAGGAAAGTGAGTTATTCTGCCAACAACAAACCTATCCTTTCTTTGTGAATAAATCCCAGGTAGTAATCTGAATGTGACAATTTCACGATGCTTGCGGGAGACTCAGTCAGTTTCCACAACACATTGCTCCGGTCTCTGAGGTTGCTTCACTCTTCAGACCTTAGCGGGAAATCCCATGTCCTTCTCTGAGATTCTATCGGTTGTAAGCTCTGTAGCTCCCTTGCTAATTTCAGTTAGTTTTATTGAGTGGCTCTTTCCCAGTACATTATAGGTTATCTCACAAATGATATGTGAGAAGGATAGATAGTGGTGAAGAGGTTGTAGGCAAGGTTGAATAGACTTTGTTTCCCTTCTTGTTCACACCATCCTCGCAAAACTCCAGAGATACACATCGCTAGAAGATTTTCATACTTGTTTTATATTTTCTTAGTTAGTTTGGTTTTTATTTGCTGGTCCTTTTTTTTTATGAAGATTTTGTTCCATATGCATGGTTTCCAAAACACTGGGCCAAAAACTCTGAATTGCCTTGCTGCTTTGGATTCCTTTTTGGACTTTATTTTGAGAATGGGATGATAGCATTCCTAATCCCTAGATAATGTGTTTCTTTCTTAAAGAATTTATTTTTAATATGTTTACTTATGTGGGGGTAGGTATGTGAATGTTGGTTCAGGGAATCAGGGAAGCTATCTTTAAATCATCCCCTCACCTGTTTCTCTACATTCAAGTCTTCAGCCTTATCCCCAGTACTATAGCACACACCACACACTTGGATACAAAACAAGTCTCAACAGTTACAAAGAAAATAGAAGTAACTCCCTGCATCCTTTCAGACCACCATGGATGAAAGCTGGATTCTCACGATAGAAACAACAGAAAGCCTACAAACTCATGGCAACTGAATGGGAACAAATCTCTAATGATGAAAATTGTTCAAGGAAGAAATTAAATACTTTCTAGAATTTAATGATAATGAATATATAGCATATCCAAACTTATTGGATCCAGTGATACCAATTCTGAGAGGCAAATACATAGCACTAAGATCCTACATTAAAAATCAAACAAACTGGAGAATTGGAGATTCCTTATATTAGCAACTTAACAGTTCACCTTAAAGCACCAAATAAATAAATAACCAAACCAAAGAAGAATAGATAAACAATAAATAATCAAACACAGGGATAAAATCAATAAAAGAAACAAAAAATTTGCCAAAAAAATTGATTCTTTGAGAAAATCAACCAGATGGACAAACCCTTATTCAGATTACCTAAAGGATAAGGAAAGAGTGTCCAAATTAAGAAAACAAGAAACAAAATGGAGGATATTACAACAAATACCAAGTAAATCCAGAAATTCAGAAGAATATACATTGAAAGCAGGTTCTCTTCCAAATTGGAAAACCTAAAATAATGGATAGTTTTCTTGATAGGTACCACTATGCAAAGTTAAATCAAGATAAGATAAGAAAATGAAACAGATCTGTAATCCCTAGTGAAATAGAAGCAACCATTAAAATCCCAAGACCAGGTGGATTTAGTGCAGAATTACACCATATTTTCAAAGAAGAGTCAACATCAATTCTTCTCAAATTATTCAACAAAATAGAAACAGAAGGAACATCACCCAGCTCGTTTAATGAGATAATAGTAGCCTGATACCCAAACAACCGTAAAGACACAACAATGAGAAAGAATTGCAGACCGATTTCCCTTATGATCATAGATGTAAAAATACTCAATAAAACACTTGCAAACACAACCCAAGAACACATCAATACCACCACAATCAAGTAGGCATTATTCCATAGATGCAGGGATTATTTAATGTATGAAAGTCAATAAATGTAACCCACTATATAAACAATCTGAAAGAAAAATACATGGTCATCTAATGAGATTCACAGAAGGTCTTTGACAAAACCCATTACTTCTTTATGGCAAAAGTTCTGCAGAGATTAGAAGTACAAGGTACATACCAAAGCATAACAAAGGTAATTTACAGTAAGTCCATAACCAAAATAAACTTAAATGGAGAGAAACTCAAGACAATTACAATAAAATCACGAATAAGACATAGTTGTCCACATTCTATCTGTTAAATACAGCACTAAATTATTAGCTAGAGCAGTAAGATAATGGAAAGAAATTAAGGAGGTGCAAATTGAAAAGGAGGAAGTAAAAATATTATTATTTGCAGGTAATATCTTATATACAAGAGATTCTAAAAATTCCACTGGACAACTCCTAAAGCTGATAAACACTGTTGTCAAAGTATTTGTATATAAAATCAACTCAAATATACCAATATACTTCCTATATACAAATGAAAAAATGGACAGAGAAAACAGGGACGCAAAACCATTTGTAATAGTCTCAAGTAATATAAATATCTTGGGGCAACTCTAACAAAGCAAGTTAAAAACTTGTATTATAAAAACTTCAAGTCCTTAAAGAAATTGAAGATAATAGAAGAAAGAAATATCTCCATGCTCATGGATTTTTAGGATTAACATAGCAAAAATGGTCATCTTACCAAAAGAGATCTACAGATCAATGTAATTCCCATCCAAATTCAAAAAAAGTAAAATCTTCATAGACCTTGAAAGGACAGTTTTCAAACTAATATGGAAAAACAAAGCAAACAAATGAACATAAAACTGGATAGTCAATACAATTCTGAACAAGTAAGAACTACTGGAATTATCAGCATTCCCAATTTTGAGTTATATAACAAAGCTATAGTAATGAAAACTACAAGTTTTTAGTATAAAAACAGACAAGTTGATCAATGAAATCAAATTGAAGGCAGAAACATAAATCCAATCCACATACTTCAGGACACCTGATTTGTTGATCAGAGAAAAATAAAGAACAGAAATACACATTGGAATAAAAAGAAAGCATATTCAACAAAATTCCCTGGTCCAACTGGATGTCAGAATGTAGAAGATTGCTTGTAGATCCCTCTCTATTCAAAAGTCAACTCCAAATGGATCAAAGACATAAACTTAAACTAGATACACCAAACCAGATAGAAGAGAAAGTGGGAATAGTCTTGAATATTTGGCACAGGAGATTTTCCGAGAAGTGGACAGAAAGATGAAGAAATGAAAAACATAGACCTATTCTCTCTTTAAAATATTCTGTTTTGTGTTATATATTATAAAAATACTAATTATGAAAGATATATATTGTTTTATTGTACTTGTGTTTTTATTTATAATACATACAGTTGGTGGAGAGAAAGAAGACAATAAGGAAAGGTAGAAAAAGAAAAAAGGAGAAATAAATATACTCTGATATAAAATGGTAGATAAGCAAGGCATTTGGCAATAAATATTTCCTGGACCCCAGGAGTCATAAATATGTTTGTAAAATAATTTTCCTTTGAAATTCCTACCATTCTATATATAATTTTTCATCCTGGAATTCCAAAGGCAATTGCCCTGTGTTATACTGTAGGATCAATCAATAGATATGTGCTTCCTCAATCAAACTGAACGACTAAGCTTAAATATTCTATGTAAAATGGAGCTTTGGAAAATTAAATGATGAATCAGAAATATTCTGTCTTTGTATTTGTTAAAGAAACTCCACAGGACCTGTATATCTTTTTCTTTTTTTCTTCTTCTGCATGTCTCAGTCAAAGGCCACTGACTTCATTTCGATTTTATAACATTTTATTAAACCTTCAAATATACAAAAATGGACAGAATAGTGTAATTATCTCCAGTACTCATTACCTATATTTAATATTTATCAACACAATATTAAAATGGTTTCATCCATAATTTTCTGCTTTTTTCCATTTCAGATTGCTGTTTACCCATTTTATTGATATAATTTAAGTACTATAAAATTAGCTTGTAAGTTTAGAATTTATTGAAGCATTCTGTTTAGAAACTGTACAATTGCAATAAAGCAATTTTAGACTTATTCCTATTGATCCTCAGTTTTTCTGTGTAATCTCTTTTCAACCTCTGTCCCAGTCTCAGGCAACCTGCTTCTTGGATATTTCTTGTGAAATATATGTGAAATAGTTAACTTTAATGATTGGAGAATATACTTGATATATTTGGACATGCAGTCATATATCTATTGCTCATCATGGTTCCATTATGTGGCTATCCCACATACTGTCGATTGAGTCATAGCAGGTGGATATATTCATTGTGTCTATTTGTGGTTCCTATGAATGAATCTAGGACAAAGGTATTTATGAGACATGACTTTCTCTGACCATATGTTTCTATTTCACTTTGTTATATCTTAAATTTGGGATTACATAGTTATGTGGAAAATTTTTGTTTACTTTGGAAGGATCTGCCAGGAGTTTTCCAATTGGATGCCTCAAATGAGTTCTTCAGAAGCAAGAAGGCTTTGGAAGAATGCTGAGAAATGTCTTATGGACATGATATGGCTGTAATTGTGGTTACCTACACAAAAGTCACACAAAATTCTAAGGTGTTCTCCATACTCTTTTACCATACTGAGGAGCTATTGATAGTGTATAGTTGCTGTCTAACAAAGAATTTTTCTTTATTAGGATGTGGCCACTTTTTGGATTTTCATGCTCCAGAGGATACCCACCCATGCATATATTGAAAGGACTAAATGAAGGGAGTGGATTATCAAAACAAAACAGAACAAAATCTTCATAAAATTTGGGAAGGAGGATAATGAAAAAATATGGATAAAGCTGGAGGAGAAAGGGGGTAGATACTATTATACTTCAAGATATGCATGTATGAAATTCTGAAACATAAAGGAAATTTTAATGTCCAATCCTTTATCCTTCCACAGAAATTAGTATCCTTTTATGAGAGGCCAAATGTCCATGGCAGATGTCCAATTCCCATAAGGAGCTCACAGCCTAGAGCAGCTTCATTGAAGATGTTAAAATGGACAGTTCTACTGGAGTCAGTTTCTTCTCTGAGGAAGCACAGCTCAGTAGTGAGATAGTGTGTCCTTTCTGTGAGTTCTTTATTGGAGCAAGAGAGTGGAGTCATTGTTCAACATTCATTGGCCTCAGAGCTCTGACTGAGAAATTCATTTTTCTCTAGCTTCACTGGGAGTGCTGATGGAATTGGAAGCCTAGGGGAATATTGGAGAACTGCCTTATCTGCAATTCCTGCAAGTACAGAAGACGAGCTGTGTCATTCAACATCACTGCACCTAAGTAAATAAAGCAAATATTAACAGATAGAATGGAGACGCTGAGAGTAGAATAACAACAGAAGATATTGTCAATACCCCACTTCCATTTATCAACAGTGGACAGGAAAACCCAACAAAATATGAGCAAGCAAATGCCAAATGGCCAATATTATATGTTCCTAACAATTACGTACAGAACATTGAGATAATCTTGATCTTGCTTGTCAACTAAATTAGATTTCAGAACACCTACAAAATTTGTAAATGACACTCCTGGGTGTGACTCTAAGGGTGTTTGCTTAATGGATCAACTCAGGAAGGATTGTAAAATGTACCTTTCAATAAGCTTCAGCTAAATGGAAAAAAAGAGGAAGAAGGATGACTACCAGGTAAAGCTAAATGTGTATACTCTTAAGCCTCTGCCACCTGCTCATGCCAACCTGTCTCAGTGCATGTCCAAAGCTATCCATTCAGGCAGCCTCCAAACAACACCTCAGAAACCATGAACTGAAACTATTCAACAGCGATAATATTATAACAGGGCAGGTTTGCTCTTGGATTAAGCATTTGTGCCAGAACCTAGCTAAGCTAAGACCAACTCTCGTAATCCGATTGCATACCAATGCAGATATTTTCAGGACTGAACTGTAAGTTCAATTAAACTAGTGCATGAATTGAATTGACATGCTAGGAAATAGCAAACACAGATGGATGTATTCATAGAAAGGAGAGAATAACCATCCATATGAAGAATTACTTCCAATGACATAACTTCTCATGTCTCAGTTCCAAAGGAAAAACGCAAAGATAAACAACCAAGAAAATATGTACCCTCCAACGTTAAATATTATGACAGTAATTTTTCTATGAGAAAAGGAATTTAGATGGCTCATAAAACAATCCTTTCAAAATAGCAATTATATATGACTATGCTAAAGGAACTTAAGGACAGAATGATGAAGAGTATAAAAACAGTAACAGCTGAGTGAAATAATAAAAAACAGAAAGAAAATAAAATTTAATAAAGAGATATATTTGGGGAAGGAGAGAAATATAGACAAATATATTCAGGAAGTCAATCATAAAATATAGACAAAAGACTGATCGGTAGATTGGATTAAGTGAGAGAATATCAGACATTGAAAAGAAGACAGAGAAACTGGATAATTTAATAAATAAAATGTTACATAAAAACATACATGTGAAACAAAATAGAAATGAATCATTCAAGTACTCTGAGATCTGAGATGATACTATAAAACACAAAATTTCTGATTTTTAAATATAGAAAGAGAAGAAACACACGTCAAAGACACAGATAAACCATTTCAGCAATGTTTAAAAAAATTTCCCAAATCTTTTTAGATGCCTGTCAAGGTATGATATGTGTAAAGAACACCAAAACCACAAGATCAGAAATGACATTCCTACATCATATAATAATAAAAATACTAAATCGACAAAACAAAGAAAGCTGAAAGAGAAAATGACAAATCCACGTATAAAGGCAGGCCAAACAGAATAACACCTGACATTTCAGTTAAGCTGTTGAAAGCCAGGAGCAACTAGACTGACCTAAAAGTTCTGAAGGAACACAAATGCCAATCCACACTGCTATACCCAGGAAAAGTTTCAACTGAAGGTATAGAAAACCTTTCCACGATAAAATAGATATGTCATGTATACTTATTACAGTCCAGAGAATACCGAAAGTAATCTTTTAGTCTGAAGATAAGATTAGACACATCCAAAAAGACATAATTAGTATATAAAATTTCAGAAGAGCTAATCAAAGGGCATCTAAGGAAAAAGTCATCAAAATAAAGTGCTTGCAATTAGCACACATTTTCAGTAACAACTCTTAATATTAAGTGGTCCCTATATCCAATAAAGAGTTATAGATTAAAATTAGAAAATAGGAGCATCATTTTTTTTTCTGCTTCCATGAAATATACCCAATCATCAATAGCAGATTAGGGTAAAAGAAAGAAAAAGGTTTTCCCAACAAATAGAACTAGTAAGTAAGCAGGTACAATGGTTTAACTCTCTGACAAAATATTTTAAATAAAATTATCCAGCATAATTAGGAAAGAGTACTTCATATTCATTAAAGAAAAAATCCACCAAAATTATTTTATAATTCTAAACATTTGTGCATCAAACACAGAAAAACCTCATTTTATGAGAAACAATATTAGATCCAAAACACACATTTACCTTAGGCACAGTGATAGTGGAGGACTTCAGTATTTCACTATGCCAATAGTTGGATCATCCCGACAAAAACTAAATAGAAAGATTTTGGAGTAAAATGACATAGTAAATAAAATAAATCTAACATGCATCCACAAAAACTTCTATTGAATCCTGAATACAGATTCTTCTCTGCTGCAAATTTACCCAAATTAGGGCGCAAAGCCAGTTTCAGCAAATATTGTAAAATTGAAATAGCATTCTAAATTGTATTTGATTATAAAGAAACGAGCTGGCTACCAAAAAGAATAGAAACCACAGAAAGTAAGCAAACACATAGGACTTAAACAACTCTGTAATGAAGGACAATTGGGTCAAAGAAGGAATCATGATTGTCATTTTGCAAGCCTAGAATTAATGAAAAGATTTTATGCCATAATCTATTGGACAATGAAGTTTGTACCAAGAAGAAATTGTATAACACCAAATGCCTATATCAAGGTTTGAGGGCTCTCATATTAATAACATAATATTGCATCTGAAAGCCTTAGAAAAACAAAAAGGGACAATACCCAATGATAGAATATGGGAAAAATGAATATTTAACATCAGCTAAGGACACATCTGGGCTAGACAAATTTGGTGTAGAATCCTACCAGACCTTCAAAGAACAATTTTGAAATAATTCCCAAAATAAAAACTATCTCTTCAACCTGTGTGAGTATATGTGTTTATTAGTGTGTGAAGTCAATATTATCTTCATAGCAAAATCACATATCGACTCACATATAAAGAATATTATAGGGCAATATGTTGGACATACATACAAGAACTCTAAAAATATTTAAAATTTGTATATAAGAAGACATCAAAAAGATTGACCATCATGATCAAGTCAGTTTTATCCAAGACATGCAAACACGAATCAATATGTATGAAAAATAGATGTAATTCACACCATAAACACACTCATGGGCAGAAGCCACAGGGTCATCTCATGAGATGTGGACAGATCCTTTAAAAAAAACATTTTTTCATTCTAAAGTCCTGGGGAAACTATAGACACAGAAGATATATTTCAATATCCCCTAACTCAATACCCTACATCATTGTAAGGGCAGAAAAATTCATAGGAGTCATGGAAGGCCCTGAATATCTACAGTAATCTTGAGCAGGAAAAACAAACCAGGAGCTATTAATTTTTTTGTTTTCAAAAGTATATTTCAACGCTACATAAATAATGTAGCTTGACTGACACAAACACAGAGCCAAGGACTATCAGAACAGAACTGAGATAATAGAAATGAATCAGTGGACTAACATTATCAAAGAATAGTTGAGGTACAGAATATCTCTTTAAGAAAAACTGTTAAAAAAATCTGGAAAGCCAGAAGAAAAAAATATAATCTTATTTTACAGCCTCTGATGAAATGTTGGCAGGAAATAGGTTAAATACCTGAAACAATATGGATTCCAACATAAAAAAAAACAAGAGGACAGATTAAATGTTGATTTGGAAATAATATACTAGTTCATAAGCAAAAGGACAAAATAAATGAATGCGTTCATCAGTCAGAAAAGCATGCACTCAATAAAGCCAATTTCTGAGAGTGTTAAAAATTTACCTATGAAATGGAAGACACCATTTGAAAAAATATATCCATGACAAAACTTTAATAAAGAATTAATACCTCAATTATGTTAAAAAAAATCTATACATCCCAAAGTACAAAGGTGTAACACAATTTAAACATGTCCAATGTGATCACTTCTCTAAAGAAGACAAATGATAACCAAATATTACATGAAAATAATTCTTAATAGCATTGTTTGCCAGGGATAGTGAAGTCAAATCTACAATGACCCATTCCATTACCTCGCGAGGACACACTATTTGTATTTCTTTGTGTAATACTGAGATGAAGCAATGGTTAAGGTGTTCCTCATATCGCTTTCCCATATGCTTTTCAGGACATTCTCAGTACTAGGATTGCAAGTGCCTACTGTTCTGTCTCAATTTGACCTTGGTATTGTGGATCTAAACTCAGGGTGTCATGCTTGGTAGCTAACACCTCGCCCACAAAGCCATCCATCTACCCAACTCAAAGAGGAATGAGAATTTAAAGAAAATGACATAGTGGCACTGTGTATTTTTTTTCTTTTCAATCACATATTTCAAATTTTGTTTCTTACCATGCTATAAAACCTAAAGCCATCTGAGCACAAAATCATTGTTCTTGCACTAAAGAGCTAACTAAGTTGGTAAAGTTCTTTCTTGGCAAGCATGAAGACCCGACTTCCTTGGACATGAGCAATATGAATGGTTTGGGTGTCATGGACAGTCCATAATCATAGCACTAAGGAGAGGTGAAGTCAGATGTATCTCTGGAGTTTGCTTATTGCCTAATTAGCTACAGGCCGAGAGAAATCCCTGTTTCAAAAGGAAGTGGACAGTACTCCTGAGACTGTCCTCTGGCTTCCACATCCAAAAATCTGGGAACCTTGCACAACCTCAACATGTAAACATGAATGCATAAAATAAGCATTGCTTGTAACATACTATCAGTTAAGTGACTAAACTGGGAATAAAATTTATTTATAATGGAATTTTTGAGCTAATTTTAGTATTAACTGTTGTGGAATAATCTTTTTGTATACAATGAAGATATGTTACTCTGATTGGTTTGATAAAAAAGCGGAATGGGCAATAGCTAGCTAGGATTTGGGGGGGGCAAAGGGGACACTGGGAAGAATAAGACAGAGGTGTCAGCCAGATATGGATGAAGCAGAAAAGTAGTACAGACAGTATAGAGTGTAGGTAACAAAGCCATGAGGCAGAAAGTAAATTAGTAGAAATGGGTTAATTTATGTTATAAGAGCTAGGGAGAAACAAACCCAAGCTATTGATCAAACTTCTACAACTAATAATAAATCTCCATGTGGTTATTTGGGACCTGATTTGTGGGAGAGAAAAGTCCAACTGTAACATGAATGGGGGCCCTGCTTGTTGAGGTTTTTGTCATGCCCAGTTCCCCACAGCAGGCAAGCCCCAAAGAAAATCACACACAGATCTCTATAAATTATAAAGGCGATTGGCCCATTAGGTCAGGCTACTTATTAGCTCTTGTAGCTTATATTAACC
>LOEQ01001187.1:27856-40479 GCA_001685075.1 Bramus lutescens
TGGCCAATCAGTGTTTATTTAAAACATGATTGACAGAATATAGACAATTCTCCCTCACCATCCAACTACAATTAGCATTTAAAACATCATTTTGAAAATACAAATATGACTCAGAAATGATTCAACACAGATAAAGCATAGAGATATTTTCCCATTAAAAACATATGTGATAAGGACGTAAGGAAAATAAGTGTGACGGTATTTCCCAAGACTTTAAAAGCCTTCTCAGGATCAACATGATGAAGGCTCTCCCCATCTATACCTGCTGGAGTTTTCCTAAGAGAGATATGTTCAGAAAAAAAGCAACATGACAGTCTTTTCCTGATGATATTTAGTTAGGTCATATTCCATTGTTTATTAGCCAATATGAAAAAGTATATCAAGATCTCTCCACGATAGTATAAAATATGTGATCATTTAACAGGAGAGACATCAGGATACTAAAGACACAGCTGTCCAAGAGAAAGTGAGTACCCTGTGCAGTTCGATGGCTATTTCACTGTAATTCTTGATCTCATACTCATAAATCAATTAACAGAAAATTTTCAGATATACGATTTTGTCTATATCTATCTATATATCTATCTCTATATTTATCTATCTATCATCACCATCTATTTCCATATATCATCTGTCTGCCTGTCTGCTTCTGTCTTTGTCTATCACAGATCTATATGAAATGATACTAATTAACACTAAGGAAAAGCTGAGCACCTGAACAAAATGATTGTGAGCAATTCACCACTGTGCTAGGTTATACCTCATATTATCCTATAATGTTATCGCTCGATTTAATAAATGAAAATGAGCAAGGATACAAAAAGCACAGGAAGTGAGAGGACGCATAGCTGCAGAGGTGAGAGCAGGAGCGGATACTGGAAGATTAAAGGAGAGAAGTGGGAGAATAAATCTCTAGTTACTTTATATGAAATTTCAGATTAAAAAAAGGCTCAAGAATGAGTCTTTGGAAGAGAGATGGTCCACAGTTAACACCCTTGTTGCTCTTGCAGAGTAACTGGTTCAATTTCCAGAACTCATGTCTGGTAGCCTACACCTTACTAAATAACCAATTCAGTCACCTTTCCTCACCTTACAGGAGTCTATGTAGAAATGATACACATACAAACAAGCAAACAAATTATACATACACATAATTTCTAAAAATAATTAATACTTAAAGCATTTAACAACTGAGAAATGCTGGAGATTATCAACAAGAAAAGAGTCTGCAGCTGTGTCATGTGATACACTAAGAAATAGAGATAGGAAAGTTTTGGGGAAGGAGTCTGTAATCTCAGCACTCAGAGAGTTAGAGGCAAAAGGGTCACGAATTTCACGTGAGGTTGAAATGGTCAGAATCTTAGGTAACAACGAGTTGGCCTGTGATATCCTGGACGGTTTTATGATGGGAGCCAGTTCCTCAGTTTTCAGGGAAAACAATGGGTAGATGTTGATTGAACACCTGGTAAGGTACTTAAGCAAGCCTATGAAATGATACTCTCAAAACAAATGTAAGAGGATGCTTTTCGCAGAGTTTCCTGGTTGTTGAAGATGTGCAGTATCCTAGTGGACTATATACTGAGAGAGGTCAGAGAACGTCTCCACTGTTTTCACTCAGAGGCATACATTTGAATCTCTTCCATCTGCTGTTACAAGTTTTAGCCTCAATTATAGCCTTCTGGGTTGCTTTCAATAGAATACTTATAATAAACAACTATTTTTTCCCTCAATCTGTGAAGTTGTACCAAATAGTTTTCTAATATATCACCAAATTGTATAGATGGACGGTGTGCAAAATAGCAACTGTAAATAGTGCTTACAGTGGCAGCAAGTTTGGAGGCTGACTCTTCCTAGTGCATAAGACCTTATCCTACTTCTAGTAAGTTGTGACATAAATGAATTTAAATATAAGACTCTTGGGTGTTGTCAGAAAACTGTTCAATGTAGAGGGAAAAGAATCTACATATCTGGTAATAATCTTGTTCTGTGATATATTGAATGTATAGCGAGAAAAGATAATCTGCTTTTTACTAACACAGAGAGCAAATCCTAAATTTCAATGACTTATCTGAGGATCAGGGAGTTAATCTCAGTCTGCTCAGGCAACAAAGGAAACAATTTTAGAAAGAAAAAAAAACTGAAGCCAAATAATAATAATGAAACTCAGACTATTTTGAAACATAAAAAAAACATAAATGAGAGAGATTATGTATGTGTTTGGCTTAAATTAGTTTTATAATTGAGCAAGACAATGAAGTAGTCTGACAGAAGAAAATCAGTTATTTGATTATTAAGGAGAAGAGAAAGTTTTAGGACCAAGTTTATAAACTGAAGATCCAGCAGAAGCTTGCAAACAACGCTGGTGGTAAATAGATACTCCTTGACAGGTCCCAATAGATACCTCCTCGTAGGACATATTATGGTCAAATCCTACATGCAATTTCCCTGGCTTGGGTTTTCTTGTTTACATTAACTACTGGGAGTCTTTAGTGCTCAAATGCTACAAAGCGACCAGAGTCTTGCTGACTGCACTTACATAATGTATGCACAGCAAGTTTTTCAGAAGCATAATAGTTTTAACAAAGGCGCCTTGGGCATATTATCAAGATGCTATTAGAAGCCATGTTGTGTTCATGGTTATTGATTTTCATATNCACTCATATGCATTTGTTCATTTCAATTACATTGTAAATGTCTTTGAATTGCACAAAAAACCAAAATAAGACATGTGAAACATAAGGTGATTTCCCCCAAATTCTCCTTGTATCTATGGGAAGTGACTAAAACAAGATTAAATATTCAGGAAATATTTTAAATTGTATTATTCTTTATAGATTTTTATCTATAAAAACATTGTAAAGTCATTTCAATATTGTAGTATGAAGTAATTTTAGGAAAAATATTAAAAACTCTCAATATTCTATCATCATGACAAATAAATTAATCAATCTAAAACCACACATTTATTTTTGTGTTTGCTGTGCTGGGAGAGTCCGGCTTCCTCTCACATGACATAATAGCTTGATTTGAGTCTTATTTAATACTCTGACCATATTAAGGAAAAAGGACATTGGCATCAATCAAGTCAATATGTCAAAGTTAGGCACTCATAAAATATACAGAGTGAAAAAGGTCAAGGGTTAGATTTTAGCATCTAGTTTTGCTTGTGAAAGCAACACAATGAGAAAGAATATGCATCTAGCTGCTCCTTGAAGTCATTGATATCAATTATGAATAAGAAGAAAGTTTGCTGATGTAATCTTAAGGAGGTAAAACTGTATATACTATTTTCTGCACAAACAGTGAAAGCATCTTGGAAAAAGTAGTTATGCTGCTCATCAGGTGAGAAAGCAAAATCAAATCGAATCATGAATTTGTTTTTAAGAGCTTACGGGAACTTTCAGATAAAATAGTTATGTCAATTACAAAGAAGTTACAATATTTTGAAAACAATGATACAAAATGTATAACTTATTTGTTCAGCCTAGGAAAGATACTGACTATAGACAAATAGGTACTTAGAAAGAAAATAGATATTGTAAGTTATTGAGCACATTTGTAAGTGTAGAAACCAATTCTTTATGTAATTTCTAAAACTTGTTTACTTGGGATTGTATATTATTTTCTAGGTCATAAGATTTCCTGTCATGACTTCTGTGTTGGTTTGGCATACAGTGCCAATCAAAGAATAAATATAAGCTAAACACTGGAGGATCATAGCCTTGGGTACATATTCAATCAATGTCTTTGATGTGAGTTAGACGTTAAGAACCATAAGTATGGTAAAGAAAGCAAATGTGTAGCAATCATAAGATAAAGAGCAGAATATATAGTAAATCATTTTATTATGACTGATATATCAGCCTGATGAGTTAGAGAAAATCAATAAAATAAATTCCTGAGAAGACGTTAAAGGATTAATATAATTCATCTTAAGAAAGCCTAAGGAATTGAGGACTCATAGAAATCTCCTAGTAAAATTTCTAGACATATAGAAACACATGCTATGAGTTTGATAAAGCAAATGAATAAATAAATAAACAAACCAACCAACAAATAAATAAATAAATAGATAGAAAATAAAGATAGTATAGTATATATAAATTTCCTTAAAGGAAAAGGAGAGAAATTCTGCCACTGCAGAAATATCTAAAATACTTTGTTTAAAAAAATAAAGGATACACATATTTGAGTAACACATGAACATAAAATTATCTTGGCTTTGAAACTTGCTAGTTAACTGCATGGCCCAAGAGAGGTTAAAGATAGAGAAAAGAAAAGGAAATATTTGGCCTTTGTTTTTTTCTGCTTTCTTGTATCTTAGACATTAATTTGGTGACTGGAGTTTAGTAGTTTTTCTTTTTTTAAATTTAAATACAAAGATATATGTTAATGCTAATTTAGTGCCAGCAACACACTGGTCTACTGTATAGGGCTCAGAAAGTCTACAAACCTGCTTTTACTTAGATTAAAGTCAAGGAATGGTCTGTCTTATTTAGCTCAATATTTCCTTAGCTGTGAGGAATAAAAGTTACCTTTAAGATCTATGTTGGAATTCATGAATGACACATACATGGCATTAAGCTTAATTGCTGACGCATAGCAATTATTTAAAACTTACAGCTATTATTACTGCTATTCACAAAAAGCAGATAACATAATGAGGATCTCACTATCTGAAAGATCACTTTCTCAAAAGTTGCTTACAAGTATGTTGTGTCCAGAATAAGGAGAAAACTTGACTCACTTAGATACTGAAAGCCCGCTGTTCTTCTTAAAATACAGAACAGTTCCATTTCAAAGCCATGTTTGTGGATAATTTGTGTGGGAATGGCCACTCAGCTTAAAGTATCAACTTTGATATTTCCAACATCTTCATTTGTGGAAGATCTGCAAACCCCAAGTTTTGGACGCAAATGTGCACAGATATAAACAATAACTTCTCACTTGCTGAAACATGGTTCAGTAGTCTGGGATCTGGAATTTCATTTTTAATAATATACTTGTTTTCGCCTCTTTTAAGATTTTCCTTTTTGTTATTTCTGACTGACCAGATTACAGAGGTCTGAGCATTAAACACAAAGGTTTTCCAAACGAGTTGCTAAATTTATTAAAATCTGTGTGGACATTTGTTGGGAGTTGTTACAAGCTACCTGTTCAAAGGGGAAGCAAAGGGGAGCACATATTGAGGGAAACAGAACAGATGGATTGAAAAAAAAAAAGGCAATTTGACATTCCTGGACAATTACAGTGTTTATGTGAGCAAAAAGAAATGGTGCTTTTTAAAACATACTCAAGGGAATATTACAATCATCAACCAATTTCTTTATGCTTCTCAACTATTTTCAGCCCAATATTGTCTTACGAAAAGGCGATTCAAGGTCATTTTAGTAATAATCTTTTAAATAAACAAAAAACTAAGATTACTGAGTTAAAAATAACTTGTTTAAATTATTGAAAATCTAAAGTCTTTCATTTTTTATAGAATTTATTTTTAATAAGAAACTAACCTCTGGTTTTTACTTTAATTCCAAGTGAAATTTAAGCTACAGAAAGACAAATTTTCTTACTTGTTCTACCTGAGTACTTCCTGTAACCACACAATGAGAACCTCACACTGAGTTATAAAAGGACAGTGTTATGTGTGTGTGTTTATGTGCAATGTGTAATCAAAGACTGTTAAGAAAAGTAATTTAAACTACATATGTGTGTCTATAAAACCATTATATTTCACCATGATATTTTTACAGTTTCTGTCATTTTATTGTTCTCAGAAATATGAACTTCAAATTTCATCATGAACTTTAGCTACCTTGATGAAAATCTGTTTAAAAATGTGTTGATCCATGCCTTAATACTGTTAGTATCACCATTGAGACACCAATTAGAAAGGCTACATTGAAATCCTGATTCTAACACAATCTAGTCATAACTCCTTTGCCTTCTCTCAGGCAGATCGACTGATATGGCATACTTATGTGTAAATGGAAACAAGGAGAAAAGAAAAGAACAGGATGAAGGGAGCCGTACTCTACCTAGAATACTCCTCAGATCAAATAGACAAGGCTTTTAGGCTATAGAGAAAATTGTTTAATGAGCCTTGGTTATCAAAGACCTGAATTACTATTTGCCAAATGAAGAGTGGAAAAATAGCAATGAAAAGGGTCAACGCCTGAAGGGAGGATGAAGGGTCATAGGAAGAAGAGACAGAGTAGTGACATTTTTATTCTTAATAATTATACCTATTAACGATAGTAACTAACGGATATTGCATATATATGTACATATACATGTGTATAAGTGTGTTACCACTAGTTTCTGAGAAGATAAAGCTAAAAGATGACATTCATGAAGGGCTTAATAGTGTAGGAGAGACAAGAAGTTTTTTTTTTCCCATAGGAGAAAAATTTTAGATAACTCTTCAAAATATTCCTTACTAAAATCTTAAAGGTGAGGTATTTCCTCTGATTAATGGCTCTTAGCTCTAGAAAAGATAAATGGTAGGACTGGAGATAAAAGATACCAGGCTAGACAGATGCCTCAGGGGCTAAGAGCATGGGCTGCTCTTCCCAAGGTCTTGAGGTCTTGAGTTCAGTTCCCAGTAATCACTTTGTGGCTCGAACCATCTAAAATGAAATGTGGTGCCCTCTTCTGACAAGCAGACATCCTTGCAGAAAGAACAATGTGTATATAACAAATAGGTTAATTAATTAATTAATTAATTTTAAAATAAAGAAAAAAGAGATACCAATCTCTGAAATTTGCATTCAAATATTCTTCCAATATATTCCTCAAATTCTGATCCAACAAGGTATGTTGAAATTCAAGGAATGTTGGGCAAATTTTACTTACTGCTTCATATGATGTTTACTTGACTGTCTCTCTTCATTTTATAAATTCAAACTTAAATAAAGTTATTGAATAATACCTATTGTAATATGACATTGTCAATTTTCAGAACTCAGCAATTCATAGGAAATAATATATGTAAATCTCCAGAAAACATGATTTTACTAATATGTTGCTTATTAGTATAAAAAAGGAAAAAGGGTAAATAAAAAGTGCTATTCAAATTCATACATCAGAATTAATGACTAATTTCAGCAAATGGACTGTCCATATTCTCTGTTCATTATCTTGCATGCTTTTGTTCAGTGTTTCTAATTATAACATTTAATCCACGTGTCATTGCTTTCACGGTGTTTAGTGTCCATCATCCTTCACCATGTCTGCCATCTTACAGAACAGACTTAAAACACACAACAGAAGCCAACAATTACAATGTAATTGGAGGTATTGTAGGTAAATATCTCTTGAGACTGAGCTCAGTGTGGTGTGTGATGCCAATATCCCCAGGATAGGAGAAGACTGTCATAATGTATAAAACAATAAACAAAAAACAAAACACCACTACTCTCAAAGCAAATTAACTGTCTTTTTCTTACATCAAGCATTTGGTTGATTTTAATCATTGGCTTAAGTCTGAATATATACAGGAAAAAACTACTGAAATTATACAGGAAATTGACAAACCACATAAATTATCCATATCTCCCTCATTATCTCTCATGCTGGAAAAATTTTATGCTATTAATCCTACTGTGAAACAGAAATATTGATAATGTAAATTTAATAATAAAATTAGTAGAAATAAGATGAGATGGAGAAAATGTTGAAACAACACAGCTTTAGATATTGTTTTGAAAGCGTCAGCTGAGTTGCAGACATAAAGATTTGATGGTGCTTCATAGACAAAAAGGAATGGGTTCTCCAGTCCCCTCTCCTTTTGAATTTTTGAAAGTTGAGCTATTTGTTCAAGTAATATAAGTAAGCAGAGATTACAGGAACTCCCTCCAGGAAAATACACACACACACACACACACACACACACACACACACATTTCTGCCCCCAAATAGCTTCCAGTGGCAATGAGACCTCTAACGTGGAAACTAATATGGCCAGGCTAGTTTAAATGGAGCACTGTTGCCCAGATGATATTCTTTGTGGACCAATAGGTCAAAAATCCAACACAGAATTCTAGTGCCTCCAAGTGGGAAACTCCTATACCAAAAGAAATATTCATCACAAAAGGAGATAAATAAACATGCTAGCATGCCTGAATAAGATCTATGTGCCCAAATGAGAAGAACTGCCATCTGTTTCACAATCCTGAAGGAAGCTGAGCACAACGTCTGAGGCTGGGAATCAGGTATCAAACACTTATATTTAATTTTGGTTATAATAATAGGCCTATGCAACCTGGTAATGAAAATAACCTTGGTTAAATTCATAGA
Source organism: Bramus lutescens (assembly GCA_001685075.1). NCBI lineage: Eukaryota > Metazoa > Chordata > Mammalia > Rodentia > Cricetidae > Bramus > Bramus lutescens. The sequence goes on from LOEQ01001187.1 coordinate 36,152, forward strand.
CAATCAAATCTACTACTGTGAGTTAGGACCCAAACCTGTCAGGAAAGTCCTATTCTTCCCTCAGCTTCCAAACGACAAGTTTTATTCTCTCTCTAGATAAAGTCTGTAACTAAAGTTATGAATAATTTCTATGGATTGGGTCTTTGTTTTACATGCAGACTGATTTCATTTGTCACATGGATCAGCATTGATGGTGGTGATAATCACCAGGGTCTCTGATGTTCTCTCTCTCTGCTCCATCTCTCTCTCCCTTTCCCTCACTTCATCCATCACATAATACAGGATGACACATATGACTGTGAGAAGAACTCTTCAAGAAAGAGGTCGAAGAGAACAATCAGGAGGAGGATCGTTATACACCTGATACAAAAAAGGAAGATCTTTGAAAATGCTTGCATCTTTGATATTCCAACTTAAAAATAAACCAGAATGAGCCTCTATTAATTAAGCTCATAAAGCCTTAGACAGCCCACTTATGTCAACATTGATCCTTCTTGACTAGAACTGCAGTAGAGAGTCTGTGGATGTACACATTCTCATTACTGGAAAACAGTATGTGTCCAGTCATGCTTTCATCGGGTGCATATATGAATTCCAAATAGGGGAGGGAGGGAGAACGAGAAAGAAAAGAGAGTTACAGAGAAAGATATAGAATTACAAAGTATATTTCTTGATCCCCTTTGTGAATACAATAACCCAGATTTACCTAATCCCAGCTCTATCTTCTAAAATTATTCAGGGATGCCATGTACTTTGTAATTTCAATTCTAGTTTTATGATTTAAGGCTTTTGGTTTTTTAAAATTTTTAAAAATTATACTCATATAGTACATTCCCCTTCCCTTTCAATTTTTCCATTCCCTCCCAAGCAATAACTTTGTTCCCTCTTAAAATTATAGCTTCCTTTTATATACTTTCTCTCTCTCCTAAATATATAAAAACAGCCTGATCAGTCTGAAGAATTACTACATGCACGCTATGTATCCTTATACTCCCAAATAAAAGTTTATTTATCACTCTTCATCAAAGAAACTTTTATTTGTAGAAGATGGAGTCTATTACAGAAAACCAAAACAGATAAGCGTCCATAAAAGCAAGGGATCCAGTGTTACTCAGTGCCAGCGATACATCTCCAGCACAATTATTGCACCTAAGGCTCAAAGACAATTTTTAAAGGGAGCGCAGAAAGATCTGAGAGTCAGAGGAATAGGAAGTTTGCTGTGAGGTTGTGTATCCTAGATTTACAGCCCTTTAAAAACACATGTGATGTATAAGGAACAGTGGTGCCCACCTGCACTCCTAACACTTATGACTGAGACAAGAGAACCACAAATTTGAAACAAGCTAGAACTCATGATGATTCATAATCTATACAGATTAAAAATGTTCTCAGGTAGTACTCAGACAATATACTCTGAAAACTGACAATTGTATCTAAACCTTCTATCTTATAATTGTAGCACACAACACATCATAAATATTAAATAATATTTTAAAATCAAGTTTTGAATTATGCAGTTTTATTTATCCCACTTTATAGGAGTGCCATAAATCTAAGTTATCATGTATCAAAATATCAACTGAGGATCATAAAACACTGTGAGTAGACATGTACAACACGAGATACTTCTATAGTAGAAAAAAAGGAAAAAAATGTCTTCAGTGGAGGTGGATAGATACAATAATTTACACATCCCAAAGATGTTCCGTCATTATACTAACTCTGTAGTGTTTGCAAATGATGAGGACTGTCAGGAATAATAATAATAATAATAATAATAATAATAATAATAATAATAATAATATGCATGTCCCAGGCAGGATGCTTAATGTTAGAAACAAAAGAACCAATGTTACATGCCTTATTGAAGACTACATAAAGTTAATAGTAAAATGACCTTTCAGATTTGATAACCTATATCCATCCATCCACATCTTGGCTTGGTTATAAACTTGACCCATTTGCCCTTGGACTTGTACTGGTTTTCTAAGGAATATAATGTAGATGCTGCAAGCAGTATCACTGTGCTGTTCACATAGCACCGTTGTAAGCATACATAGTTACTAGGTGAAATAGCAGCCAGGGACTTTTGTTCAGACACATTTTTCAGATACCTCCATTTTAGTGTTGTCCTCTTTATATGTTTGTAAAAGATGTTCTCTTTTCTTGTTAAAAAAATAAAGCGAAATTTTAATGACTGAAATTATCTTGGGAAGATCTCAGAGGTGTTGTGGGAGAGAAAAGGTAATATATAACATTATGTATATGAAAATATAATTTCATAATATAGTTTCAGCATATATTTTAATAATATGATGTATAATATATATATTTTTAAAAAGAAATTATATTATGCATCATCTATGTTGTGATTTAGAAAAATAGTGGCACATGACAGAAAGATATCATGAGATCGAGATCTTGTGGAGGGGATTTTTTTATTGGGTAAAGTGAATATGAAAAGTAGGAAAGGAAGAGGGGAGACCAACCTCTGGAGCCAAGAGCAGCAGAAGAGAAGAGAGAAAAGAGAGAAAGAGGGGGGAGAGAGACAGACAGACAGACACAGACAGACAGATGAACTAATGGACACAGAGAGAGGTCGGAGTTTTTAAAAGGGAACATAGTGAATGTGCACAGGAGAGGCTCTTAGTGGTTACAGCTGAGGACGTATACCTTAATGTCCGGTCAGTGGAGATGCCTGAATAGAACTAAGAACTACCATGGAATAAAACTAGTAATTAACTAAGAACTACCATGGAATAAAACTAGAAATTAACAAGGTAACATAGGAAATTGTGTCTATCCATGAGCATTATAGCAATGCTTTTGAAGGATAAGGGCAAGAAATGAAGTCAAAGGGTACATTAAAACTTATCAAATAAATGAAAATGAACATGTAGTATGCCAAATTTTTGAAATGGAGTTATATGTGAGAAAATTACTAGAGCAATGAGCAAACATTTCCATTCATAACAGAATGAGGGCCTGGAGAGAATGGTCAGTGGATAGCTGAACTCGGTGCACTCACAGGTCCAGTGCCAGCCAGCACTCATATCACAGGGCTCTTAACCGCCTGGAACTCCAACTCCAGAGGATCTGACACCATCTTCTAGCATTTGTGCTCACCAGGCACATGGTGAAGCTCAGGTAGGCATCAGGAGCATATATAAAATTTTAATTAAAAAATAGAAAAAAACTCAAAAAAATAAACTCAGGATTTTACTCAGTATAACAAGAAATAGAAAGTAAGTTTAAACAAAACTTAAAATTAGATGGAGAATATCAGGGTGTAAGAAAAAGAAAAAGCAGAACATATGAATACTTAATAAATTTTCTTTTGAAAAGATAAACAACACTTAAAATACTTTAGCTAGACCAATGAAAGGGGGAAAAGGCAAAGATGTATAAAACTCATAGATTGAAAGAGAAACATTAGAACACAGAAGACAGAACCATTAGGGACTATTATGAAAAATTATAGTCCAACAAGTAGAATTACTTCACAGAAGCAGTTAAAGTTCTATCTTATGACCCAGCCAAATTAAACCTGAGCAGACCATTAGTAAGCAACAATCAAACCAGCAATAAGGTCTCCCAACAAAGACAATCCAGGGAGCTGATGAGTTTACTGATGATTATGAAGTAATTAAACAAGAATTCCTGTCAAATTCTTAAAACGAATGGTCTGAAACTCTCCTAGACTCATCTCATGAGACCATTGTTACCACATAATCAAAACTACATGAACATCCAAGTATAAAAGAAAAGATAGACAAGCATCAAGAACATTACAGAGGTTGATACGTGAGATTTATTCAAGGCATTAAGGGGAGTTTCACACACAAAAATAAATAAAAATTAATCACATCAACAGTGTGAAATATGTGTTATCATTTCGAAAAATACAGACATGGGAATGCCTTCAGGACAGAACTCCTCAGCACATTAGGCAGAGAGGGACAAGACTCGGAAACAGTTAAGACTCAGTGTGTTTAATGGGAAATAGTTGAAACTATTTTCTGAAAAATATGGAATATGATAAGCATGCCCATATTAAACACTGCAACTCAGTATACTGGAAGTTTTGCCCAGTGCATTTAGAAAAAGAAAGAAATAATGTGCATCTGAACTGGAAAAGAGGAAGTCAGACGAGATCGGGTGCGTTCAGGGTGGCATGGCCTTAGACTTTTTTTCTAGCCCAGGCTGGCCTCGAACTCATGATCCTCCTGCCTCTGCCTCCTTCAGCAAATACTATCGGCGTGCGCCACCACGGGTTGGCAAGAGTCTTGACTCTAGAGGGGATCTCAGGTGTCCAAGGAAATGGCCCC
>LOEQ01001187.1:40668-56150 GCA_001685075.1 Bramus lutescens
TTGGGAGGAGGGGAGGAGATGGAAATTTTTAATAATAATAATAATAAAAAGAAATCTAATTAAAAAAGAGGAAGTCAGATTGTCACTGCTAACAGATAATATAGAATTATTTTTACACATATAAAAAACTAAACACTATATCAATAAAATATTAAAATGGGTAAATTCAGCAGCAAAACATGATACAAAATAAAACATAAAAATCAGTAATAGAAAAACAATTTCATCTGCAAGAGCTGCAAACTATGTATAATTTTATCCAAACAAATGAATGACTCCATAAAAATTTTATTAAACATTAATGAAAGAAATTGAAAAATCACAAATATAGCATAAAGACATATGCTGATAGAGTAAAATAACCAATATTGTTAAAATATCAATTTTACCCAAAGTTATAGTTTTAATATAAACTTCATTGAAATATAAACAGAAATAAAGGCTAACTTCTAAAAAGTTCTAAAATTCTCAAATGAGCTGAAAAGTTCCCTAATAGTCAAATAAGTTCTTAAGAAAAAAACTGGATTCTTTAAAAATACCTTGTCTCATGACACATTACAGACCCATATAAGCAAGACAGCTAAGGGTTGAGATAAAAGCCAACATGTCAATCAATAGAGTAAGCTCAGAAAAACAAATCCACATCTGTATAGCCATTGTGTCTTTAGGAGGTCCCCAAGTACATTGGAGAAAAGGTAAGTATTTCTGTGAATGCTGCAGAGAAAATACAATACTCACATGGAAAGGATTAACAGTTGATCTCTATACTTCAAATTATGCCAAGACTTAATCAAGTCCTGAATCTAGATGACTGCTAGACGAAGGCATGTTAGTATTCCTTCAAAATTTAAATCTAGGCAATTATTATGTTTTTAGGTAGAAACAAGGAAGTGTTGGTAATAAATATGAAAATAGTGATGCTATGTTCTAATCAACTAAGAATCTTCTCTATTGAAGGAAACAATGGAATGAAGGGACAGCCTTCAGACCTGTATCATGTATTTAGAAACATTTAATCTGACAAAATGATAGTAATTAGTAGAGAAGAGATCTTAAGCTGCTCAATAGCAAAGAAACCCAAACCTCTGGTTATACCACTGGCAAAAGATCTGAGCAGGCATTTTTCAAAATGCATTATGAAAAAGCTCAATATTATTAGGCAATACAACAACACAATAAAAATCACAATGATATAATACTGTAACACAGAGTGGAACCTAACAAAGAGAATGTGTGTGAATTACAAACATTGGAAAGGATATTGCAGAAAGGGAATGTTTATACTTTGAGGGCAGAACGGAAAATAATACAGCAAATGTGAGAAACTGTTTGGAGACTCCTTAAAGAATGAAAATATAACCATTTTCTAGTTGGCCAGTTCTACTACTCAGTAAATATCAGAAGGAAATGAAGAGTAGAGCAATGTTTGGTACACTATCCCCTTCTCCCCCAGCCCTTGATTACAGGAATTCCATGCACAGTATTCCAGGGAAGATACACGCAAAAATAAAAATGAAGATCTTAATTGTCAGGTCCCAAACAAACCAAAGACAAGCCTCACTTCGTACCTGTGGTCCAGCTCAACACTCCCACTCCAGCCCTTATCATAAAGCTCCACCTCCCGGGGGTGGGACTTCTGATTCCCTTCCCTCAGCATCTCTTTTATACATAACTGTTTTAGCTATGAGATCTCATGGTCCATGTGCTCCCTTAGCGTCTTGGTCCAAAGCTCCTCTCTTGTCCCCACGCTCTTTTATTTCTCGTTCATTCCTCCTCATGGTCTGGCTCAGTCAGAAACCCTTCCGTATGTGTCTGGCTTCTCTCCCTCACATCTACAACAAAACCTTCTCTTCAGCCATACCTAGGAGCGATCATGCCCTCATCTTCATGAATCTGAAGCCAAAACCTAGCACTGGCACATATGAGCCCCATCCGAGTACCTGACCTCTCCAAACCAAGGTAGATTTGACTCTCCTGAGGTATGCATGGATCATTTGTTTCTGCTGTCTTCTGCCTCTCACCAATTTGACTCAAAATTCTAAAAATCACCTCTTCAGCCTCTTCCCTCCCCTGTTCTAACCATCAATCTCTTCTAAATCCCAGCACTTTCTTATGCCCTCTATTGTCATTAGCTTTCCGTATATCCTCCTGGGTTTGTGAGCTTTGCTTTGCCTTCTCCCTCTCAGGGATAGTTGCTCTATCTCTCCTTAGGCCCTCCTGACCTCCTAGGCCTGGACATGTAACCACTGTCCCTCAAAGCTCCTACACTTCCCTCTATGAGCTGCTGTTCTGTTGCTTCTCTATGTCTCTATGATATGATATTGGAATGCTTCCTAGGGTAGAATTCATATTTGCTATCCATGTCCATCATGACTACAACATTCTCTGTCTCTCAGCTCCTGCTTGGAACTTATTGGAAACCCCCTTGGATGGAGTTTATTTTGCAATCCTTTCTGCTCTCTTCCTTGGCCTAGGAAATTTTACTAGAGCCTCATTGTCTTACTACTAATGGCTTGACATCAGTATAGCTCAGCTGCTGAAGACGGCATAGTAGATTTCCAAATTCTTACAGATTACAACTTCTGTTACCCATAGCAAATGACCCCAAAGTTTCTTTTCTCGAAAGTGTTTCAACTTTCTACTCTTGAAAATCTTATATCTCTACAGTTTCTCTGAGCTCTGCTCTCAAGAAATCCTATAGTCTAGTCATAGAGAGGAAGGAGTGATATTATGAGCAAAGGGGCCAATACCATGATGGGGAAACCCTCAGAAACAACTGATTCGAGCTAGTGGGAACTCACTGAGCCCAGACTGCCAGCTGGAGAACCAACATAAGACTGATCTAGGCCCTTTGAATGTGGATGACAATTGTGTGGCTTGGGAGTTTGGGCGGCCACTAGAAGTGAAACAAGTATTTACCTTTAGTGTGCTAACTGGCTCTTTGAAACGCATTCCCTATGAAGGTATATCTTGTTCAACCTAGATACGGCAGAGAGAGCCTTGTTCCTGCCTCAAGTGATGTGATAGACTTTGTTGACTCCCCATGGGAGGCCTCACCTCTCTGAGAAGTGGACAGGGAGTGGGGTGGGGAGAAGGTGCGGGAAGTGGGAGGGTGGAGGGAGAGGGAACTGGGACTGGTATGTAAAATAAGATTGTAAAAAATGAAAACATTTATGACTATTGTATCAGGATTTGGAACTTCTTGGGTGTAGTAAAAATTTTTTAAATCTGTAACAAAAAGTTAATTAGCTTAAAACTTGCCACAAAATGTTGAATAGTTAAAAAAGTCTGTGTTAAGGTAATATTAATTTTCTACATCATAATGTGTGTGTCTGTGTCTATGCATGCATGTGTGTGTTGTAAGTGTAACTTGGCTTCAAAAGTACTGAAAAAATTAGATCTGCCTGGCATTGGTGGCACATGCCTTTAATCCAAGCACTTAGGAGACAGAGGGAAGATCTCAATGAGTTCAAGGCCTGCCTAGTCTACATGGACTAGCTCCAGAACAGGATCAAAGTTACATAAATCCCCTCTCCTCACTTTCTTGCCAAATCCACATATCCTCTTTGGCACCAGAACCCCCTCCCCCGGACAAATCAGGACTCTGGCAGGAAGGGGAGGTGGGGCCAACTAGGAGGTGTGGAGAGAGGGGAAATTATAATCAGGATATATTGTATTGGAAAAGAATCTATTTTCAATATAAATATATATTACAGAGAGATAGATGATAGAAAATTAGATACAGATTTGGAAATACTTTAAATCTTTAATAATTGTTAAAAGGATTACCTGATATTTTCCAAAAGCGGTTGTGAATAAATCAGATAAACACATAAGAAATATTATATATATACACATATATATTATATACATATATTCACTTTTAAAATAATTGAAACTAATTTATATCTGCATATTTTTTCATAGTATAATTATCAATGTATATGTCACAAGGGATGGCACAAAGTAAACAATAGTCCTTGTTTGTTACTACTTTATATTTAGTTTCCATGTGCGTCCAATGTTTTTGTTTGTTTTGTGACAGTCTCATGCAGAACAGGTGGATCCTGAACTTTGAGAGCTAAGAATGATCTTTCTTGAACATATGATCCTCTGTATGCCACCTCCCCAGAGTTGGGGTTACAGGTATAACCATTCTAATCTTTCATTCACACATATCAAAACATGTTGTTCACTGTTTCACTCTTGAGAACTATGACTTCTTGCTATTTAATAATTTCCATATTTCAAATTAACATTACTGAAAGTATATGTAACATTTTTCCTGGGTCAGTCTTGCCTCTCTGTTTCTACTCATAATCCTCACAGAAACTCCATTCATATAAAGACTCTCTCCCATGTCCTTGGGCATTCTCTAAACAAGTATGGAATCTTAAAAAGACACAGGATAGGAAGGAGCACCAGTCTCGTCTATGATGCTTTGACATTTATGTGGTACTAATATAATCATAAAAAATAACACAGCCATTATTGAATCATTATTGGTTTATTCAGTTTATGTTTATTGGTTTAAATTTGTGCCATGTGCATGTTAAGTGCTTACTTAGAAACTTGGGTGGACATTTTATTCCCCGAAGTAAAACTGAAGCACCTAGAGAAGCCATGGTAATTACTGAGTACGTGAAAAAAGCATGCTTGCCGGCACTTGTGTCCCCGGTTCTCATGCTGCATAAATTAACCTTGTTTCTTCGTCTTTAAAACTTTCCATGTGGCTAAGGATTGTTTCTGTGCTGAAAAATAGACACAGCATACAGAGGTGATTCCAAGCACTGTAGAGGGTATTCTTACCCTTATTTATTATTAATAGTAATGATAAAAATAAGAGAATCTATTGACCAACAGACCTACAGCTACCATTATTTATGGTAAGAGGTTTCTATGATAGCACATTCTTATTCTGGTATGTTTTCCCCCCTATAGACTTAAAAACTATACCCAAGGTCATAAAACTGGTTTGGGGTTGAACTGACATTCAAAAGCTAAGTCTACTGACTTCAAATGCATTAAATAAAAAAGAAAACATTAGAATTTTTATTAATGTTTAATTTCTTTCTTGGTCATTTATCCTTACCCCCAGTTTTCTTTCCTCTGGTCTTTTATCTACCTCTTGTCTAAGACTTCTGAATGTCAATGGGATCAAAGGAAGTGTTCATACTGTGAACAGATAAAGTTCTGTAAACTGGGCTTTCTGTGTGCTGTCAAGAGGGGCTCATATGACTCGAGGAGAGATGAAAATCAGAGCATGGAAATGAGTCCTCTCAGGAAGGGGTGCCGAGATGAAAGCTGCAGAGCAAGCTTTCTCTGTCATTTTTCCTGCTCTTGTCTCACTTTCCTTTCTTTCCCTGGGCAATCCATAAAACTCGAATTTCCCTTTCTCAAGGTTGATCATTGGAACCAGAGCTTCTTTTATTCCCAATGCAAAGGAATAAAATCATCACCCTTCACTATTTTCTACTTTCCTATGCAAAAAATGACCATAAGGAATTTCTTTGATTTACGATATTATGTAGGTAAATACATAGCCATGCAAAAGGAGTCCTGCACCATCTAAGAGGAAGGAAGCTATATGAAAATAAACAAAACTTGTGAGTCTTTGAACCATTATTTTGCAAGCATCCATGCACATAGCCTTCAGTAGTAAGAATCTTCAACCCTGACCCAATGCATTGCCTGCAGTAGTATCTTACACAAGCAATTCCCTACAGAGCCTCTTTTGTTAGAACTCCTTGGCCCCACAAACTGCCTTCTCCTGTATTTTACCCAGGCATCCATACAAGCCACTGGTAATAATGAAGTCACACCCCAATAGGCAAAGTACTGGAATAGCTCCACCCATCACATTTGTCAAGATGAACTGACTGAGAAACTGAGCTTTGAGCCCTTTTCACATGATCTAGATCCAGTAAAGTTAGAGCAATAGCAAACACAGAACCAAACTCATTCTGAGAGCTTGAATGGGAATGACCCCCAGAGGCTCATATATTTGAATGTTCAGTCTACAGTTCACGAACTGTTTAGAAGTATCAGGAGATGTGGTCTTATTGGAGGTGTGTCACTAAGGGTGGGCTTTGAGGTTTCAGAATTGTATGCGTGTGACTCTGTGTGCCTGCTGTTTTCAATGGATTGTGACATCATTTTTTCAGCTACTGCTTCAGCATCATTCCTGTTGGTGTTCTGCCATGATGACCATAAACTTAGCCTCTAAAACTGCAAGCAAACTGCCAATTAAATACTTTCTTTTATAAAAGCTGCTTTAGTCATGGTGTACCTTCTCAGCAATAGAATGGAGTTTAGAACACTCACACTCAACTGCTGGAAACTCAAATGAAAAGAAACACTGACAAATAAACCAGCTCCAGATGTCCATATTTTATCTGATAAACAATAGCAATAAGAAAACTAAGACTGCATATTCCCCACCAAAGACCATTAGTCCTATAATGATAGAACCCAATAGGAAAAACTTAGATGAATCTGAGAAGGCAGAATTGAAATGAACAGTTAAAACTATGTTGAAAGAGTTCAAAAGTTCAAAGAAGGCACCCTAACAAACCAAAAATAGATGGGATAAATTCCTTATTGAAGTTGATAAAAACCCACAAAAATCTGAATGAAATAATAAAGACAATTCAAGATATGAAAAATTAATTCAGAAGAGAAATAAAAATATAGAATTAAATTCAAAGTGCAATAAGCTGGAAATGGAAAGTTCAATGAGTTAATTAAATGGAACCAGTGGAAAGAATCACTGAATTAATTAAATATAAAATGTAATATGAGGACTAGAATAAAATGTAGAGAAATTCTGGTAGATTTTTCAACCAAGGTTAGTGAAAAATTAAAAGAGGATCCTAGAACAGAATATTCAGGACTTTTGAAATATTGTGAAAAGACCATATTGATTAATTATAGACTTAAAAGAGGGGAAATTTTAGGCAAAAGTTGTTACACATCTTTAGGAAACACACAATAGAAAATTTCCCAAAAGGAAGGAAAACTCCATATATCTATAAAAAGCCCACAATGCAATTTTTGTGGAAAGAACCAAAAAAGGAAATCTCCATGCTATACCAGAGTTTAAAAACTAAATTTATAGAACAAAGAAAAGGCGTTGAATGCTCCATGAGAGAAGTCACATGTCACTTATATAGGCAAGCCCATAAGAGTAGCAGATGTCAGTGGCAGGTCTCAAAGTCAAAGGTACTTGGAGTAGTCTACTTCGAGTCCTAAAAGATCATAGATACCAACCCAAGTTAGTACACAAGGCAACTGTCTGCCATAGTTGCACAATAAAGAAAAAGTGCTGTAATACAGAACAGGATAAATTAATCATGTGCCCCAAGCCCCACCACTACAAGGCGTATTTGAGACTGAAGAGATGGTAAGCAGTGAAGAGGCCACAGGAAGATGGAAATACTACAACTGATATGAAAACCAGGGCTACACAAAATAACAAAGGCCAGCTCATTATTTTGACTCCTGATCCTTTTAGAAGTAAAAGAAACAAAATTGAATGATGTTTGTTTAAAAGGAGCACCCTGAATTCAAAATCAGACTGATAAATATGCTTCATAGGTGACTCCACACAATTCTTTCCAGGTCAGTTTAAATGTCAGGTTTCTTCCATTAACAAGAAATTGATTTTAGTGAAATTATGATTATCAGAGATAGATGAGGAATAAGCAAGGAGAGCATTTGAGAAGCGGGTGAAATAGGGTAATCCCAAGGGGAACAGGTTTAACCACTTGCTGAATATGTGTGGAAGTTATGTATGGGGAAAAGAAATAGTATAGAGTAAAAAATGTCTAGAGATCTTTCTAAAGGATCGCTGCCATCTGGACCTGAAATGTCTCTTACAGATTGCTGGATTAATGGTTGGATTCTGAGCTCAATGCTGTTGGGTATTGTTGGGGACTCCCTGACCTGTGGCCTAGAATAGAAAGTTGCCAGGTAATTGACTGTTTGATTTTGAAGGGAACACTGGGTTGCCAGCCTCTTTCTTCCTCTACTCTGCATGACATGAGTAGTGTTTTCATACTGCACATTCCCCGCCATGATGTGCTGTCTTGTCTCACCAAGAGTTCCAAAGTCAAACCAGTTGTGGATCCTGAAGGTCTAAATTATGAGTCAAAAGAAACCTCTTCCTTTTATTTGTTTATCAACTCAGTTTTAGTTTGTTACTCAGTTTTATTTTGTTGTTCTTTGTTTTTAAACCTGAAGTTGACAAACACGTTCACCCTGGATTCTTGTTTTCAAGGAAAGAAGGGATACAGAATATATCTTAATTCATCTTGATATTAATCATTCTTCAATACCTATTAGGTCTCATAAGTTTTCACTATAAATATGAATTGCCTATTCACCTGATCCCTGAGATAGGTACCTGAAAATTATTAGTTACATGAAAGATTTCTTCCCTTCATTCCCTCTCCCTCCCTTCTTCACTCCTTCCCCTCCTTCTTTCCTCTTTTATTACCTGAAATATTATTTTTGATAAAACCATTTGTAAGGAAAACAAGAAGATGAGAAGTGAAATGACATAAATGTAGATACCAACAAATCTGGCTCAAAATCTCAAAAATCCATTCAATTTTTGTCACTTGGATAATATCAAAAGGTCTTAGTTGCCTATATTAATGGCTGTTCAGTTCCTCTTTCTCACTGTTGTGTGCCCCTTACTCTTAGTATAGCTCTGAGGTAAGGCCCACAGGTACTACACTTTAGAAGAGAACGAACAGGCCAATTGAAAGAACCTATCAATACAAATCAGTTGATACCTCAAAGGGGTGAGATATTGTTCATGATGGAGTCAAAGCAGAGTGTCCATGACTCAGAAACACAGATTAAGCTTTTTGCAAATTCCACTTGCCAAACAGGGTAGTAATTTCATGAAGGTTTTCTAGGACACAAACAGAACACCAAAACTCAAAATACCTTTAAAATCCATTAGTGGGTCCATAAGGTAGGCAGATCATAATCAGAAAAAAAAAACTCTGTTATGGGATTCAGATGCTATCCAATGACATTCTTAACTTTTGGGTTGATGGAAAGTACCAATTCCAAATGATTGATATAAAAATAACAAAGCTGTTAAGCCACTTACAGACATGGAGGGTAAGTGACCATATAATGAGGTTCAAGTTAGCCCAAGATGATTGTAATTAGTGTAGATCTGCAACATTCTAATCTCTCCAAATCATTGATGCTCTAATCAAACTATCAGCCTTGTATATTTCTCTAGAAACTTTTGCTCACAAAGTATATTCAAGGTGTTGAAGGAGGCTATTCACCAATTTAAACTGGATATTCTAACCAGCATATTACAATAAGGCAAAAGTAAATAAAGCGAAATGTCCTAGGATTGGCACACACCTCAGCATTCCTATGATTTAAAACTATTCGTCCTATTTTGGACACTGATTATTTCCCACACATCCTATAATATATCTAAGGAAAGCATTCTGTTTTCAGGGACTGTTCTATATGAAGTGCTTAATAAAAGTTGTCTTTCAAATGCTTTATATTTTCCAGGAGCTCATTTCAAGAAAATAATTTGAGGGAGGGGGATGTTGCTGGATAATTCTTACTCTGTTCGACCTGCTGAGACACAAATGATCACTTTTCATTTACCTAATTGTGTAGTTGCAAAGCCTTTTGTCTTTATGGGCACCATAGGCAGGAAACTTCCCTGACAAAACTAATCTCCTTGCTGTCTCCTCTGCTTACCCACGTTTTTATCACTAGCCATTTCAAAAGAAAGCTGCTGCACAGTGGCTAAGAAAATGCCTGTTGGAAAGCCAGAGGCAAAAATCACCTCTCCTTAAATGAAAAATACGTGACAAGTGTGCCACTTCCAATTATAAATTAAAATGCCTTCAGCGAGTCTGGAAGATGAGAAGTAGTGGAGTTGAATTTCTGTCACCGAAGTTTATGACGTCTACTGCACGTTACAGGAAGAAACAGGAGCAAAGGGAAGACAATGGAAATCAGTTAAAAGAAAACACCGTTGGGTGTGATGAGGAAAGCAGCTAACCTTTACTGATGTTTGCCAGGTCCTGTTTAATATTTAATGGTATTTCTTACTGTTTTCTTTTTCCTAGAGCATCCTCATGATTAAGGCTTATATATCATACCTATCTATCGAAAGAGGGTTTCAATCAATTTTGAATTGTGATCAACCAGATCACCATAGAGCAAAATAGATTATACATGTGCCTACTCTCCAAATTATGTCCCTTCTCTCTATAATTTAAAAAAGCCAGGTAAAGAAAAATCTCCCCTTTGTCTTTTTGGTGTATTTATCTTTCCAGCATTAATTTGTTTGGTTTCTGGGGCAAGTAGTTGTCAACCTAAGTTTTGGGCACTCATAGGGTTAGGTATTTTGTCTCAGAATTTAGGTGCCGTTACTAACTTGAATCTACAAGGAGGCAAATGCCTGAAAGAATTGACTTTCTCAAATATTATATAAAGCACTAATCTCAGAAGAAGTGCTTTATCTCCAAATGACAAGTTGCAAATGAGGCATTTTCCTTTTAAACATTCAACTTGAAGAAATAATTTATCCAGACAGGGGACCCTTCTCCCTGACCTCAACATGTAGGGACAGAGAGCATTGAGTGCAGAGCTATAGTTTATTGACTTTCAAATAAATGCCAAAAGATTAGCAGAACAAGATTTCTACTTGCAAGACGGAGTAAGGGATGCATTTTTCAAAAGCTTTAGTATTTTTCTAGAGTGAGTAATCATAGGCAATGCAATTACTTTGCCATTTATATTCCTGGGAAAAGCAAAGCAAACATTGAATTTCTGATTTTTGTTGTCTTAATTTTAATAAAAGTATTTGACAAGGGGTATCCAGCATCGGCAATGAAGTTGAAAGGATTCTTTCCACCTGACTAATTGAATATCACATTTCAAATTGACTATGACCTCTACAGCTGTTTGTGGAATGGTTAATTGTATGTACATCATCCCTGACATCCAGAAGAGAAATCTGACTTTCTAGAAGCCGTTATGTAACATTCAGGTTGTATTATCAAATTCTAGGTAATCGTCATTTTCCTTGAAATAACTACAATTCTGTTAGAAATTCCTAAACTGTGGAATTTCTAGTTGATGAAATGGAGACAGAGCAGAAAGACAAGAAATATTATGGGGACAATGGAATACAATGTAGCCTCTCATTTTACAGTGTGAATGAAGGGTTTCTCTAGCAGCCAATCAAGAACTCCATCATGACAATACTTGCATGAGGTCTATCTCTCTTCCCAGCTGAAAATCTCCCATTGTATAGTACTCTCATTGGAAATCCCATTTAAGGTGAAAGAACAAAACCCCAGGTGCTTTGATTTTATTATAACCTCTAATCCAGGGGATCTCTGGAGGCACCATACAATCTCAGCCATCAATAAAAAGCTGAGAAATGCCCCTGATGTTTTGCCTGGAGGTACTTTGCACACTGGTAGGGGAGGAAAGGAGTCAGGGTCTAGACTAGCTGTGAACCCTATGAACGACAGTAGCAAGACATTAGGCAAAATTTGTCTACTGTTCGGATAGTGGTACAGCTATTCTGAGAGTCACCCATCATTCTCTCATGGACCTTGAGGTTCTGTCCTCAAGCCTGGTACTGTAAACTCTATCAGAAACTCATGGTTGGGAAGATCATAGACCGTAGGTAGGGTCTGTTTAGATAAATTGACATGGATTAAACTTTCTTATGAAGATCTTTGTCAATACCCACAGACAAATACGACTCCCAGAATTAGCTTCACTTTACAGTGAACTGTCATGAATGCAGAAGGTTTTAGCTGTTCAGTTCTGAGAAGCAAGCTCCTCTACTTTATTATAGCAACTGAAAAGCCTTTGACATGCAGATATAGGTGTCAAAACCTTGTTAGAGATCTGTAAGGGTATAGCTGAGGATTTTGAAATCCCATCACATCCCAATTCCAATCCAGCTGAAAGCAGGTTTTTGATTTATTAGTTATATACAAAAGAATCCAGGAATTATGTTCTAATGTATTTGAATTTAAAGTTACCTACTAATTATTTGTACAGGTTTTGAGTTGGTATACTCCTAAAAACTGTGAAAATTATAGCTAAATATAAGCCAAATCTGAGAAGAAAGTGATGAGAATAATATATTAAACAAAAAATGAAAGAAAATGTAACAATGGAAGAATTCTGATTAATAAACATTTTTAAATAAATACTAAAATTGTTATAAAATCAAAATCTGGTATATCCATTAGATTGGGAGATTCTTCACCTTTCTAAGCTTCTTGAACAGAAATGAAATTAAAAAATTAACCATGATTTTTTTCCCTCATTTAAGTTTTCATACATATGCAGAATAAGATATAAACATGTGAGCACTGAGAACATTCATATACTGGGTCTTGCACTTTATTTGCAGCTTCTTATTATTTTATTACATTTGATAACTTAGAATGCTGAGGATAAGGAAGAATGGACATGAGAGTTTGTGTTCCTAATTTGATATTTTATAAACACATGCTGAGTGCAGAGAGCCAAAGGTCAGAGTCCGTTTTGGCCAGAAACAAAAGCAGTGAAAGAGTTGAAATCTATATGGGAGTCAGAAATGTGTTCACAGGGTCCTCTCACAGTATCTCTGAGCACCACATAAATGCTGCTGACTGCATTGTCCAGTACTGTCGATTTTTTACCTTAAAAATAGATTTGAATTCATTTACCACAGGGCAGAGAGGAAAAGAGAATAAGTCAGGAGGATCTCAAAGTGAAGATGCTTAGACACAAGAGACAGAAGACAAGCAGGAGGTAAAATGTAATTTTGAGGGGAGAAATCATAAGATAAGATTGGATTTTTTGGTATAATTTTTTTTCTGAAAATGCAATTTGTAACAAGTTATATTGTCTGGAAAGGGATCCCTACTGCACTTCTAATGTGTTTTTTTAGCATCTGAAACATGAAAGCACATCAGAATACTTCATGTGCAAACCATGGCATTAAACAGATTAGAAAAACTAAATGTCACACAGTACCATGATCAGTTCTTGTGCTGTTAATTTAGTAGAAAGCCAGAGAGTCGCTGCAGGAGACACTTTCTCTAGCTATGCACCCTGCAGCTAAAATACCTTGTATACCTTTTTTTGAAGGAACAATAACTTTGCTGAAGTGATAAATTTAAAGCTTGTGTGGTTTTTGGATTGCACCTCAGCAGAATTGCTCCAAACTGAGTTGTGTATTCAGAGAAATAGATGTAAGAGTGAATAAGATTCCAAGTTCCTCGGCCTCCCATAGTGGTCCCTACCCCAAACCTTTCTTTGTTGAACTAAGTGGCTGCTATTTATTACAGTGTCTTTGGTTCTTTGGCTAAAAATATCTTCCTTCTATTGTCCTCCCACTTTTCTTAGCATATATTTTATAAATGATTTCCATATCTACTTTTGCTATTTTCTCATCAATTCCATATAATTCTAACAAACACAAGAGTTAGAGTTTCACTCAGTCTTCTCTTCCCAATATAATAAGCTTTTGATTACTTACAAACTATTTAGATAAAAACAGTATATTTATACATATATATGTGTGCGTGTTAAATAATGTAATAATGTGATGATTTTCTAAATCTTTACACAATGCAGTGATTACTACATCCAAACTAATGAACACATAAATCAGCACACATTTTTACCCTGTGGGTTTACACATGGTCAAAGCATTTAAATTCTGCTTTCTTATCAAATATAATGTAAACAACAAAATATTATCTATTGTCAACTTTTCAGCCAAGCTGTGCAGATCTTGTCTGCTGAACCTGGGGTCTGAGGACCTAAAGGAATGGTGCAGCCTACAGTCTAAAACAGTAGACAACATTATTTCAGGTTCAGTACAGGAACGCAGCAAAGAAAGCAATGATATAAGGAAGGTTGTCTGAGTTCAGAAAAAAAAAATGAGTAACATGCAAACAAACGTCAGTAACCACACACTAAATATTAACAGAGTAGCCCTTTCCCAGAACTTTCTCAGAAGAGACCAATTTAAACATAATTGTCTAGCACAGACTACAGATTGTATCTGAGAAAGCATGAGAGCAAGGAAGAAGGCCATATCCAGATAAAGGGCACACAAACCAGATTGGGTTCTAGAGCTGTGTTCTGATAGCCAACAAGAATCAATACATCTTATAAATTAAATGTAAATGTTTATGACAGAGGCACTAGATCACATCCAAGAATAATCCAAGGAACAAATAAATGCACCTGAGATAAAGGTCTTGAGCCTCTTCTCCTGGAGCGTCTCTCGCAGTTCCCTTAAGCACTGCTCACCATGCATCATTGATTTGACCGTGTTCCTGCAATCTGTGGTTAGTCTATTATATATTTGATCTCAATAACTAGTTCATTCTATAAAAAAAAACTTGACCACAGTATCCCCAGAGTTTTTATGTCCACCCTTGACAACTACTAGCCCACTTCTACTTCTGTGCCTAGGATGTCTTTTTAAGGAACTATGTTTGCTCACCTGCACCATGAAAATAACATTTTTCTGCTTTCACTTAAAAATAATGCATTGAGAGTTGACATGATCTGGTCACCAGGTCAGGAAAGTTAAATTGGGCATCACGTATTCTCCAGTGGTCCCAAAACAAAGTTCATCACTCCTGTTAATTAGAGCTTTTCTTGTGGACTCCGACTGAAAGCACCTTAGTTTCTTCTTTAGCTCTCACCTGGTTCTAATTAGTTCCCTTGGAACATTAACCCAGCTCCCTCCTTCCAGCCCCAATCCTACCTCATGATTCATCTCATTAGAAAAACTGATAAGGAGGCTCCTAATATCTGCTAGGTAAGATGTACAATTGTAAGCTCCACCACTAAGCAGTTTGCTAATGATAAAGAATGGCCTTCCTTGTGGCAAGCATTACAAAGTATCATTGCCTAACGCCCTTTAACTTGGGTAATTAAACACACCAACAGTAGAGATAATTTTTTTCACAGTGGGGGTGAAGAAGAAACTGGAACAACAACAACAACAACAACAAAAAAAAAAACCATATCCTTTCCCTAGCAGAATGGACATCTCTATAAAGCATTTTAGCAGACTTAATGAAGGTGCTTTCCAAATTGGTGAGTAAGCACTAAATATCCTCTTGGCACGCCCACATCAGAAAAACAATAACAAAACGCAGTTGGAAACTTTAAACTTGAGTAGTGAAGTATAGTACTGTGTACCATGAGCGGGGCCTGCTTGTTGGGTTTTCTGTCCTGCCCGGTACCCTACAGCTCATGCTACTTATTAGCTCTTGTAGCTTATATTAACCCATTATTCTGATCTATTTTTGCTATATGGCTCTGTACCTTTTTCACCTGGCAGGCCACATCCTGCTTCTTCAGTGATCTGTGCAGGACTGGGAGGAATCAACTTTCTCCTTCCCAGAATTCTCCTGTTCTCATTTCTACTTCCTGTCTGGTTTTCCCAC
>LOEQ01001187.1:56177-78283 GCA_001685075.1 Bramus lutescens
CCCACCTATACTTCCTGCCTGGCCAATCAGCGTTTATTTAAAACATGATTGACAGAATACAGACAATTCTCCCGCACCAATACTAGAAAAAAAGACTGCTTATCAATAAATCCTCTACCTCAAGCTCTGAAACATATGACTATATTACCTACATGGGGGATGTAATGAAGATTTTCAGACATGGAGATGGGAACATTATCTTGGATTTTCTAATGGAGCCAAAAGTAATCACAAGAATCCTTAATGACTGTGGGCAGACAGAGAGAGACATTACAATGGTGCCCCTCACTGAAAATTCTCAAGTGATATTTTGTGTTATCTTGACAGTGCACAGCAATATTTTAGAGATTATATATGCAATGTTTTAGAAACTATATTTTGGGGACTGAATAAGAACAGAGTTGGGAATATAGCTAACATGGTAAACTGCTTGCTGCATAAGCATGTATGACTAGACTTTCTAGAAACTCAGCACCTAAATAGAAAGCCTCATGTGTGTAAACACAGGTAGCTACACAGGAATAGGAATGTGCAAACATATAAACAGAGAGAAGCACACTGGTTATATGAATGGCAGAAAAATAATTGGAGTTCCCAGATAATACTGGGAACAAACAAGCTTTTCTCTTTGTTCATTTTTTTCTTCTTTCTCTTGCCATTGTGAAGATTGAACCTAGGGAGGGAAGCAACCCAGTCAAGTGTTCTACCCCTAAGCTACATCCTCAGCTCTCTCTCACTTTAGTCTGAAGAACTGAATCTAATTTCTGAAGCTGACTTTGAACCTGCCCTGTAGCCTAAGCAGGACCGCAGATGTGGACCTCCTTCGTGATTCTCCCTCTTAGCTTCGGGCGCAGACCAGCTCATAAAGCCAGGCTTCAAGGATTTTTTTTGGTTTTTTTTGTTTTTTTTTTGCACATGAATTTTGGTTTTATACCTAAACATATTACTTCTCATTTAACTAACCAAATGTTTCATTGTTTTTTTCTTCTTTTTGCCCTTTGTTTATTTTTGCCTCAGAGTTACATTAATAATTTTCCTTTATACTTAAACACTAACTTCTGAAAAATGATCTGTGTAAATGGATTTTTTTTACTAAATAGCTAAATGCTATAAATATACATTAAATATGAGGACATTCTTTTAGCTTGAATTCAGTAGTATATCCTGGAAAAGGATGATTATTCTACTCTTATACAAAAGAATTTAGAAATACTGCTAGTTGCTGAGAACCAGTTGCCTATCAGAGTGACGTTGGACACACTTAGATAAAATGAGATAGCATTGCCTATGCATATGTTTAAGCAAAATTTGACCTATAATATGATAATGTATTTGAATACTAATATCATTTTGTAAATGCTGGCATGTAGTCCTGTCATTTTTCTCTATCCTTCCTTCCAACAGTCACATATAAAAGATACAAAATAAAACCTTCTTTCTTTCCAAGTGTGAGTGCTCATATTCAGATGGGTCCTAGGTTAAGAAAATACAGATCTGGGATCTGCATGGTAAGCGATTTTAAATATGAATTAACCCACACTGTCTCTGTCTATGTCTCTCTCTCTCTCTCTGTGTGTGTGTCTTTAACACCTCTCAGTTTACTTAAATAACTAAGCAACATGTAAATGCAATTCTTTACCTCTGGCTTCTAATAGCATTTGTTAAAGAGAACTCTCAAGAAGAGGGCTGCTTCAATGAGTTAAGGAATTATTTGCTCCCTGCAATGTCAGCCATTCTCTTCCTTATAATGATGATGTAGAGAAACCATTGACTTTACATATGAAAATTAAATTTTTATTGATTTGTCCATTCTTTCTTTGTGTGTGTGTGTTTGTGTGTGTGTGTGTGTGTGTGTGTGTGTGTGTGTGTGTGTCCCAAGAGGCAATCGTAGTTGTGGAGGTCAGAGGAACAATTGCAGGACCATTTTCTACTTCCGCTATTTGATTTCTGGGATGAACTCAGGCATTCACCTCTACCTACCAATCCATCTTTTCAACCAGGAAAGAACATTCTTGACTGCATATATAGAATAAAGAATTGTTAAATTTACCAATACACATACACATGTGAGTGTGTGTGCTGGCAGAGAGAAATTTATGATTTATAAAAAATAAATGTATTGATAGGAGGGCAAAATAAGTAATAGAGTCTTAATTGAAATAGAATTATATTACATCTTCCTTTTCTTTATGCCCTCCAACCCTCCAAGTTGTACTTGTTTTAATTTCTTCCATAATATCAAACTGAATACCTCTTTGGTTTTTATTATTGCTATTATACGCACAACACAAACTTCCACATACACACAAATATATGAATACAACTTGCTGTGTTTGTTTCTGTTCATTGTGTACATATGATGTCAAGGATGACTACTTTATGTTGGATATTCAATAAAGAAGTTCATTTCTGGGAGAGGCTAGAGTTTAAAAATGCCTCTATGGAAACTATTGTCTATTACACTAGACACAGGGAGTACTCGGCCATCACAGTCAAGGGTTAGGATGGATTAAACAATGAAGTGAAGTATTGAATATATTCTTGACAGTCTCTTTATTATTGAAGAATTTACAGTGACACCAATACAGTATTATTGACTGTGAACATTTTACTCCACTAGCAAAAACAAGAAATGAAATATTAAGTAGCCCTTCATAGATCATCACAGTGAGAACTACACTTATACAAAACCTGTACAAAGACTGAACAATTTGACAATTCAGTTTGGGGAACAATTGCCTTCAAAATTTCAGTCACAATGAGAAAGGTTAAGTGTTTTATCTGCTAGAAGTCTCAGGGCTGTGGAAGCCCCTCCATTTCTTTCTGCCCCATTTTGTTCATATATCTGTATTATTTAATCATTCCTAAAGAAATTGCATTTTTATAGTCCTCTTAGCATGTGATCAGAGAGCTGAATAAAACAGGATTTTTCTGTGGGGAATTGAGGCATATACAACTGAATTTGACTTAAATTAAACTTATTTTTTATAAAATAATCATGGGCAACATGCATTGACATTATTTGTATGGGATCTGAGATTGGGACAGAAAACTGCAGAGAGGTGCCACAATGGATGTAGAAGAAAGAAAAACAGTACTTACTAGAGAGAGCTGAGCCCTGGTTTTTGTAACAACACTAGGCAACGAACTATTAAGTTGTTACATACATCTTTCTAGCAAAATATGAGAAAGTGATTTTGAGTGAGTGTCAGCTCCTCTTCTTTTTATATGAATCATGATAAAAATACAATTCAGAAATAAAAACACTAACCAGTGGGAACATTGCATATACACTGTACTTCTTTCTCATATGCCGACTATGAGCTAGGTCAGAATTCAACTGTCCCTGGGTTGTCCAATGTCAATGTGTGGAGAGCCTCTTGAAGAAAATAAATATCTGTGGCAGGATTGCTGTGGGAGGTCCTTTTGTCTATGTGTTGCTTTTCCTAGTTAATGAATAAAGAAACTGCTTTGGACCTTTAGGAGGGCAGAACTTAGTTAGGTGGAAAAAACTTAAGCTGAATGCTGGGAAGAAGAAGGGCAGAGGTAGGGATAAGCCATGGAGCTATCAGAACTTTAGCCGGTAAGCCAGAGCCAGATGGCAATACATAGACTAATAGAGATGGGTTAAATTAAGATGTAAGAGTTAACCAATAAGAAGCTAGACCTAATGGGCCAAGCAATGATTTGATTAATACAGTGTCTGTGTGATTATTTCAGGTCTGAGCAGCTGGGAATGACCAAGTAGTTTCTCTCCTTGCAACACAAGATGAAGAGGACAGGGAGAAAATTATAGGTCCTAGTGTGGAATAGGCAAGGCCAAGTGGTAAGAATCTACTTATTGCTCATAGGAGCCTTGGGAGCAGTGGGGAAGCTAAGTTGTTTGTTTGTTTTTCTTCCTTCCTTCTTTCTTGTTTCATTTCTTTATTTTCTGTTCTGTGAAGTTCAAATATGCCTTGGGGAATCCCCCTTGCCCTCTGGGCCTAGCTATCACCCTCCATTCAATACTGCCCATGGGCCTTGAATATTCTAACATAGAGTGACAGAATCTTCAAGAATTTAGGTCTTTCCTGGAAAGATGCAAAATTATCTCAGTTCCCAGAGATCAAGATCTGCTGGATCCTGAGGGCTCTGAAGTTTTGAGGGTAGAGGACACAGTTGAATGAGGTAGAAGATCACAACTATTCTACAGATTAAGGGGTTTTATTCCTCCAAGATCCAGAAGTTACTAGAGGATGTCAGGTGGGCAGGCATGGAATCAGAAAACAAGGATAGCCTAAAGTTTTAGTTATTTGATTTTAGCCCAACTTTGTCAGTAAGAGTGTCAGCAGGTTGACCAAATGAACTAGTAACCCCTCCTAACAGTGCCAGGAAGGACAGATTTTGCTGGTCATGACAATGCTCAGATTAGGTCCCTTCAGCTCTCATAGAGAAGCAAGAGCCTCCACCCAAATGCCAGTTTCCAGGACAGTTAGGAGAACATTCTACATGGCAGTTATGTGAGATACCTGGAAGCAGTTCAAGAGCAAACTGCATGATTGATATGAACCCATACTCAGGAGTCAGAAAGGCATTGAGAGAGAAAGGCAATCCAGATGGCAGTCTGACCTGAAACTCAATAGAACCCAAGAGATTGGGTTTATTTCTACAAGCCAATAAGTTAAACCAAATTAAGAATTTCTGCTGCTAAATTGAAGCTGAAGAAAAAGACCTGTATAATCTAGATTCCCAGAACTTGCTCTCAAGCTTGTTTTATCTACTGCACTTTTCCACATGGCTTTTTGAGTCCAAGAAAAGAAGTAGAACTCAAATCATTGCTTCTTTGCCAGATTAACTATAACATCAGCTATGGTCCTCAGATCCTGGTACTGTGACTGTTGCCAGTCACTAATGAAACACTAAGTGTCTCAGGAAAAGTGCAACATGAACTCCTACTGGATCTTTAGCTGGTTCACAGATTTTGTTTTTTCGGGAGTCTTAAAGTCTAGAGAAGGGATCTCCTTTTAGCTTGGTGTGAATAGTCAAAAATAATTTGTCTGCATCTTTAAGATATCCTTTACTTCTATATCAGTATGAGAAAAAAGCCTTTTTTTCTACTTATTTTTGGTCAACACTGATGGAATGATTGATGATGAGTTCCGGAGATATAAACAAGGTAGCCAGCCATTAACGATGTCCTGAAAACATGTTTCAAGACTCAAAACCTGTGAGAAGTACTTGTCTTAAATGACAAACTCTCCCTTGGGTGGTTGGTCCTGAAGCTTATTCATCTTAATATATAATCATGGTCTTTGGATGATCTCTAGACATGTCTGAGTAAATCCCAGAGATGAGCCAAACAAGAGCCTAGGTTTGACTTGGGAGAAAGTTACTATAACATCAATAAGAAAGTCATACATATATTTACATCTAGTGGTTGCTCCTTTTGTATGTTATCAGTCTCAAGGGTATTACCACCCTTTACTTCTTAGGCCTTTGTCTAATTTGAACATGAAAGACTTAATAAGGGAAAATAATTTCCTTGTGAAAAGCTGATTATTCCAGAACTCATTCCTCTACCAAAGCATCTAGGAAGACATTTTCTTTTCCATAAACTTGGCTAGTGAGCTAACATGATTAAATGTGATAGTAATAAAATTTCAGTTTTCATCTTGCTTTTGAAGATGTTTTAAGGTCTCCTGAATGCTTGACAATTTACTCATAATTATTTAGTCTCATTTCGCTTCCACAGCCAAGAGATCAATACAGCCCTAGAATTCTGCTATCAGTGTATGTGTTAATTCAGGCAGAAATTGGTCAACTATGTTTTTCTTCCTTTTTCTCCTTATCTTGATTTTGAACTTCCTTGATTTTTTGAACCAATGGATCTGCTGAGGATTTGTCTTGGTTTCTTGTGGGATTGGTCTATCTCTTACTGGGCCAGGGCAAGTCATACTAAAGGTCACTCCCGGAAATAAAAAGTCCCAGTGGAAGGTCTCTGAGGTTCTCATAAGAAGCCCAATTCTGTACATGCCCAAAGAACTTTCCTTGGTTGATCTCCTATGACCACAGAAAGTCATTATTCTCCAAGCCACATCAAGGAAACAGAGTCAGAGCACTATCCAATGTGTATTTTAGCCAATTATCTTTGCTATGCTAATTGTAGTATATGCCTGTTACCTTCTGCTTAAAATTACATAGTTAATGATTTTTAAAGATTTTGCACTCCCACAGAGGTTGCTTGCTTGTGGCTGCTCCTACTGAGGTTGCTGCCTTTGGGCCTCCTCTGGAAGAGGTCGCTGGCTCAGGCCTGCTTCAGTGGAGGTTGTTGGCCTAGGCCTGCTCCAGTGGAGGTCTCTGGCTCAGGCCTGTTTCCTCTGAGGAGGCTCCCTGTGGAGGTCACTGCTGTTGATGTTCTATATGGAAGACGCACTAAGAATTCTGTTTTATGATACAGACTGAAACATATCAGGTAGAAGTAAAACTTTAGCTAAGCCTATGCTGAGAGGTTACAGGCAATTAAGAAATACATAGTTCCTACTTGTATAAAAGAAATTTATCATTCTCTTGCAAATACAGATTTGTGTTTTACTGGTGCCTGGAGCCCATGGAAGAATGTGGAAACACCACTGTCTTACTTCAGTAAAATTGAAGAGGGGGCTCTCTTAAAGGAGGATGGGATGCCGTTTCCATTTTCTTAAATTGTGGGAAGGTTAGTACCATCTTTCTTGCCTCATTAAATCCAGTTGCCCAACCTATCTGAGAAAATCCATTCCAGAAGTCTGGTCAAGATTCACTTATGTTCTTATTGTTAATTCCTGAGGAGTCTGAACTCTACAATTAAATCCAGCATCTGCCTTAAATTTTCTCCCATTTTATATTGAATCCTCATTTCAACAACATAAACCACACTCTATTATTGTCCGGGTATCTATGCTCTACTTTCATCTAGATTTCCAGCACACCATTTACAGAGTGACACTGCCATCATCAGATGTGTACTTCGTGTTAAAAAGTAAGAATAAGAAAATTTCCTGATGAATGAAGAAAGTCTGTCTCCAATTTAGAATGAATACATGTTTAGATGATGTAGAGCAATGCCTAGACAAACCTGTTATCCGTGAGTTTTAGATAAATGCTAACTAAGCTTTCTGACCTTCTGTCAGTATGATGAAAATAATAGTAGCTTATAATTTTATGCTCTTATACAAATTAAATTAGTTAATTCATGTAGCTGTTTTATATCTGAGCCATAGAAAATTCTGTTTGCTTTGCTAGTTTCTGCTCATATTAAACAATATGAGGATTTTGTGGTATAACTCCTGAGAGTCTGAAAAGTCTATGTGCTCCTCTAGTAAGGCTTATCTGGAATCTCTCTTACAATCACAGTTGAGCAGTAGCTCTAGGTGGGCCAATCAAAAAGCTAACCTGGTATTTATATCTAAGATTGTCCTTCACTTACGAGCTGGCTCATTCTTAGTGACATTCAACAACACAGAGGTCAGCTCTTGCTATCAGCCATTGTTGACACTAGGGGTTTTTATGTGGCTTGGCTTTCTTATTGTATGTCAGCTTTCCAGGATATCTTGTCTTATCCTGCTGGTTAGGGAAACTATTAAACCAAGTTCACATTCTAAGGGAAGATAATTCAACTATATATCATGACACAAGGAATCAGTGTCAACAGCAGAAAGATGATATTGTTTACTGCCATGCTTTGTTCTAATACAGCCTAATATTTGCAACAATAAAATTTGCTAGTATTAACAAAAATGCTGCTAAAGGGTATTAACATCTCAACCTCAGTTTTTCCATAACTAAAATAAAGAGTTTTAAATGACACCTTATGCCAAAGTCTTTGGAACACAAGTTAAAATACAGAATGATAAAAGCTTATCTAAAGGTTCATTTAAAGAGTGTGTGTGGGGAGGGGGTTGTTTTCCTGTGGAGAAAAGAAAAAAAGCACCAGAGACCCTGAGCTAGACCTACAGGTAACTATGAGCCTGATGTAGTTTAAGCAATGAAAATCAGGTACTTTGTAAAAAATAGCAAACATATTAAACTGCTAAGCCATGTCTCCAATTCCAGCTTTGGCTAGTTTAAAGATTATTATTATTTGACTATAAGTGTAGTCATTGTTTCCAATAATATATAACTAAGAATGGAAAATCTTATGAATATATTGGCTTTTTCTTTCCATGCAACTTTATATTATTACTATTATTAATTTTTGGACGTTCTCACAGTTGAATCTAGGCTTTCAAACTTATAAGGTAAACCCGTTATCTGTGAGTTGTAATCTCTGACACTGAGCTTTGTATTTCTATGTTGAATTTCATCAATGGACCTAAACAAAAATTGTCTTGACACCTCAGTCTGAGGTTATTGAATGTGACAAATAACAGTTCAGGTATTGCAATAAGATGAGGTATATTCATTCATAAAATGCTTTCCAAAATCTTGAAGATTATATTTGATAACATTTAAAAAGAAACAAACTCTTGTATCAAAAAACTATATTCAATAAAAGAAATATAGGGCCATGGTAAACCATATGCTAGTAAGGAATGAAAAAATAAATAAGAAATGAGGAATATATACATATTTCTCCATAATGACAATTAGTCATTACTTGGTAATTTTTAAGAATCAATATGTTTCATTCATTAAATTCTAGAAAACTTTTAAAAAGATCCATGGTTGTACCAGTTTTAATGGCTTTAAATTTCAGAGAAGTGAAAGCTGTTGCTTACTAGAGCTTACACAGCTTTTTGCTGTTTTGATAGAGACAATGTTTACTGTTGACTGTCCTCGTATAGATTCCTGTGGTTCAACACACGGATGCAATGCCACTGTGCAAAAGTACCCACCCCAGGCAGGGATGAGAAAGGGTTGACTGAGCTGAAATTATTCTAGATTGTCTTTGAGGAACTGAGCAGAGGGCATCGATAAATAGCAGGGAAAGGCAGCCCTATTACTTCTGGCCATTCTGTGCAGAGTCAACCTTTAGCCAGCAGAGCAGGCTTTTAGTTTGATTAATACTTTAATTTTGTAGCAAAGAAATTACAAATTGGAAATATCTATTAGGTCATCTGGCTGGGCACTTCCATCTTACAATATGCATTAGGATATGTAATTATCATCCTGGAAAGGAAAGGTAGAAAAGCTGACCTCTGCCATCTAGCAAACACAGCCCAATCATCCTAGGTTGATAAGTCCTTCGCTGAAGTTCTTTATGAGGCCAGGCATGATGCTATATGTTTGCAATTTCAACACTTGGAAAGTGTAAACAGAGGAGGATCTAGAGATTTGAAGACAGCTGGAGCTAAAAAAAAAATTATCTCCCTCAAAAACAATTGAACAGACTTTTAGTTTTCAAAATGCTCTCTTTCTTATGTTCTATATTAATTCCATGTGATTACTGAGAAATTTATGTACTAGTAACAGTAAATCCAGCATTACCACATTTCAGTAATTCAGTTCTAATCACTTCTCATCCATCACAACAGTGATCCCCTTTCTCTCCTCATTTCTCCCAGTCTAGTTTTCTTTTTATGATCTTTACTTCTCTTAACCCAGACATCTAGTCACTGTCCAGGGTTATACCCTAAAGCGTAACTAATTTAATAGTTCCTGATTTCTCTCCCTGATCATTTATATTGGTCTCATTTTACCTTCTCTTCATAGTTATATCAGAGATAAGTAGGTGAAATACGTAAACATTTTTGATGCTTCAATTCATTTCATAAAGAAAATGCATTTTCATATAATCTGCATATATTCTTTCATATAAACTTCCTTCTAATAATTTCCGATTGCTTACACATGCATATAGTGGAAATGCTATGCAAGAATGGTTTTGTATTGCACTGTTTAGAAAATAATGCTAAATAGATTGCATATATTTAATATATTTGCAGCCCTATGTTTTTGTATGAGTGTATATTTCACCCTATGTGGGCATGTGTGTGCAGGTGCACATGCACCTGTGCCTCATATGTTTGTGAATTCCAAAGGTCTATGTTGGATGGTTTCTTTAATTTCTCTTCATTGAACATGAAGTTCATCAACTTGTTAGACAAGCTGGCCTGAAAGTGTTAGGATCTGCCTGTCCGTCTTTTATCTTCCACCTGAGCACTCGGCTTCCAGAGAATGGCCCCAGTACGCTAATGTATGCATGCTGCTTATCCGGGCTTAGTAAATTTGAAACTGGGAATATGAACTCAGATCATCATGCTTGGATGAAAAAACCTCAATGACTGGGCTAGCTGCCCAGTACTAGATGCAACATTTAAAAATGGCATTTTTCTACAATTGCTTACGTCTGCAGTTGCAGAATCTATGATAAACAGCTTCTGACAAACATTCCAGGTCAGACTGATTCTAAAGTATCATTTCACACTATCCCTTTTCACTCTTTATCACCCTTTTAATAAATTTTAATAATGTATTTCTTACTGCTCACAAGTGTCAATTATTTATCATTTGTGTTCCCTAATTTTTTAATATGCAGCTTCTGTAATGTATCATTCCTAGTCAATCTCTTAAGTCTAAACCCTTTTTAAAATGAATTGTGCAGCCTTTCCTGTTACAGGGAATAAGAAACTAATTTCCTACATCAGAAAGATGTCACCAAATTATCTTCTCTGATATGTTTGAACAAATAGCACCATCTCTCCTTCATATCTTATAAGCACTGGGAAAAGTTCACATTACATATTGTGGTGGTTTACATGAGAATGGCCCCAGTATGCTCATAAATTTGAATACTTGGTTATTAGTCATTGTTGCTGCTTGGGAGGATTAGTAAGTGAGACTTTGTCATAGGTGAGTCGTCACTGGGGATGGGCTTTGAGGTGTCAAAGGCCCCACATCATATCATTCCCCACTCTCTCCTCTTCCCCTCTCTCTCCCTCCCCCCATTTTCCCCCAAATTGCTCTGGTTGCAGTGTCTTTTCACAGCAATAGAAAAGTAATTATGGCACGTATCTTTTATTGCTTATCTTAATGCTACAAGGTTGAAGGCATAGTTTTCTTACACCACACAGTTCATAGACATTGTGATTGGCAGGTAGCTGAGTGCTGGTTTTCGTGGTCTCCTCACAACTTACTACTTTGACTTTTTTGGCAACCACTGTCTCTCACTTAGAAACTTTCAAATAATCATGTAGATTGTATTTTAAACTAAGTTATCCGGATATCAAGACAGCACTGCCTACATGGGAGCTGACCCCCATTTTTTGACAGGTAGCATGGCCATCAAATGAGATCTGTGAACAGCTGGTCAGCAACCAAGGATTTAAGCTTCGGCACCCAGGAGTGGGGACAGCATCCTTTACGAAGCCACACATAAAGCTTCCTTGATAGTTATCTCTGTTGAGCCAGAGATATATCATTGATGTGTCACTTCGTAGCAGAACTGTACATGGAAAATGCAAGACAGAAATGACTGCGGCTTGATTGAGTAAATGATATTTTAAGCCCATTTTGAATGATACAGGTTATTGAGGTTTCCTTACTCATCCGGTTCCTTGGGTTGTGTAGTCTTTCTTCTGAGAATCTCAAAGTTCCTTTCATCATATTATTTTAAATGACAAATCATTACTGTATATATTTAGACTACAATGTGATATTACACACTTAAGATATACAATGTAGCATGATTAAACCAAGCTAATTAGCGTAATCATCCTCTCATTTACCAATCATTTTTATGATGAGACATTTAGAATTTAGTTATTTTGAAATATATATTATTTTTGCTATAATCATACTGTTCTGCAATAGATTTCAGGAAACTTCTCAAATCTCAAACTTTGTATCATCTGCTTGATAGCTCCACATTCTTTCCTGTATCAGCCTGCAGTTCTTCCAACTATCATTTTACCCTCAATTTCTATAAGTTGTGTCCATGGATCCTGGAAAGATCCAAGTTCATTGTTTGTCTTTCAGTGCAAGACTTAAGTCACTTAGCATAGTCTTTGTCAGGTTTGTATGCTTGTATTATGCATATATGTACTCACCACATGCATTTACAGCATTAACTTATAATAATGAACTTATTCTGAGAAGATGGGGTGGTACCTTATCTTTTAGCCATAACCCAAAGCACTATTGAACACTGTCATCATTTAATACACATTATTGTGCAAAGTAAGTGTATTCTTTTCCTTTAATAATTTTTACTCGCTTAAACAATTGAAAGAACTATACATGCATGGATACATTAATATGCACAAGTACTCACACACATACATATGGAGAAAATGAAAAAAATATAAGAACTGCTCAGATTTGCGTTTCTCAAAATGCCTTAAACAAATTGTTAATAGTGACTCACTTTCTGAAAGCTGACTTGATTGTTACAGATTATAAACTGTAAAACTAAGCATGCAATTCTAATAAAATTTGTTCAGGTAACAACTTCTGACTTCTCAAATCCTGTGTCTATTTTCATTACAATATTTGATAAATAAATTAATAGCCAAATCTGTTGTTTTTTTGTGAATGAATATTCTTATTACTGATAGAAAACAAAAGTAGGCCGGGCTGTGGTGGCGCATGCCTTTAACCCCAGCACTTGGGAGGCAGAGGCAGGCTGATCTCTGTGAGTTCGAGGCCACCCTGGTCTACAGAGCTAGTTCCAGGACAGGTTCGGAAGTTACAGAGAAACCCTGTCTTGAAAAAACAAAAAAGTAATTTTTAGAGTTAATAAATTTTATATTTGAATTCTCATCTAAACCTGAAGTAACAGTTATTATTAAGTAATAATTATAGTTACAAGGATCTCATACTAAGAATTCTCTTGACAGATATAGAGAAAAAAAAGATCACCAAAAACTACAGCAAAAAGCAACCAACCAAGGGAAAGCCTAGTGTGTACAAGTTATAGATTAAAAATAATATCTAGAAACCTAGGGATGTTAATAACTGACTATGAGGATCACTTAATAAAATGCTATAGAATGTTCATTCACTGTAACATGAAACTATAACATATGCACTCAGTGAAAACTGTGTGTTTACCATTGCAATCCCTCTAAGACAATGTTCCATATTGCCCTTTGGAGATATGAAGAAAAATTGGAGATGAGGTCTCATCTCTTGAAACAAACAGCAATTTATTTTTATGAAGATTTTTCCCATATGAAAGACTGTGATTTGACAACTCTCAGGGGCACCTCCCCAGCAACTCTGACATCATGTTGAAAGGGAAAAAGTACTCCCTCATGCGTCTTTGCAAAAGCAAGCATTGTTCTGATTTTACAAGGCATTTTATTCCATTCTGTTCATTTTGTGTTTCACAAGAGGATATCCCGAATATATGCTGAAACAAGAGCCATTTGTTTAGTTTGCTTTTGTTTCAATATGCATTCTGTTTCATGGCATTTCTAATTCTTAAGGATATTGCTTCTTTCTCGTCAGGCCATATATGCTTTTAGGTTGGATTCTTCTCTTGTCTGGCAAGGAATATCTCTCACTAAACCTCTTTTATTCATAGTGTGGTAAATATTTGCATCTCAACATTTGACTCTGTTGTCTTAAATAGTAGTGTTCTTTTTATGAGAATACCTAGAGCATGATCATTTTGTCCTTATGCCATGATCTACTGCACTATTGAATACATTCTGATCTCGTTTTTCCTACGGCTTGGGTAAATGAAGAGATGA
This sequence comes from Bramus lutescens, assembly GCA_001685075.1. Lineage (NCBI taxonomy): Eukaryota > Metazoa > Chordata > Mammalia > Rodentia > Cricetidae > Bramus > Bramus lutescens. Next base: position 69,827 of record LOEQ01001187.1, read on the forward strand.
TTCACTTTTATTGTTGAATTCTCAAGCACAAACCACCAAGGTCCCTGTTTCTTTCTGGGGTTGACTTTCACAGTTCTCCAAGTCTCCCTCCCTATACCTGTGTGCCAATGTTTTATTTCCATTGACATGGAAACTTCATCAGAATTGTTACCTTGCAAAAGTTACCCTGTTGTCCTGGAAATCTCGATGCTTCTCTAACAGTCTTACTATTATTCATCTCTCGTGTGTTATTTCAGAACCATCTCCCCATCTCTTCTCTATACTTTTAAATTTCTTGATTTTAATCCATCAAGCCATTTTGCTTTCTGATCAAACTTTTCTCTCAAAATTTCATTCACTTAAAACACGTTGAAAGCTTCTAATAGCTCAATTTTTCTTTTGAAAAATCATTGTAATACATCTCATGTTCCTCTCCTGCAAATTTTCTATGATTTTAAGACTGTTTATTTTGCATGTGTGACTTTCTTTTTAGCAAAGTATCTCTGTGTGGCCCTAGCTAAACTTTCTTAGTAGACTAGTCTGGCCTCAGACTCAGAGATGTGCTGTCTCTGCTGCTTGAGGGCTTGGATTAAAGGCTGGTGTCACCACGCCTTGTTCCTAAAATTTTGACATCATGGACAGTTTATGTAAATATAAGGCAAGTTCATAAATGATAGCTCAGTGACATTAAGCAATCTTGAGATATATATGACCTCAAAACTTTAACTGGCTTTATAAGAACAAAATACCTATTAAATCCTTTTATAGGTTATTATATTAGGTTTTTCATTTTTTATAATTGAGTAAAATTATAAAATTATAATACCACACATGGGTTTAAGTCTGAGTAGACATATTCTCACGTCCTACACTTATATACTTAAATTAATATATTGAACAGCATGTTTTCCTTTTTGATGTGCAGAGCATAAAAAATAATAGTTATTTTTTCTCACTAAACTAGAAATACTAATGAGATGCTGATAGTTCACATATGACTAATTAGGTCCTGCTCTTACTCTTTCAAGTATTTTTAGCTTCTCTTCCTCATCCACGTTCCCATTTTAGAGTATTTATGTTTACGATATCACTGAACTAAAATATGGTATCACTTGTGGTGGTCATGACACAAGGATGACCCCACCTAAGACCCTAAGCAATAGAAGAGAGGGTGCTTGTACTGGCCTTGCCTTGTAGTCAGATTGATGAATACCTTAAATGTCACAATAGAAACTTCATCCTGCAACTGAAGGGAACAGAGGGAAAGAGCTGCAGAGGAGCACCGTGGTGAGCCCTCAAAGTCCAGTTGAAGAGTCAGGGGAGTGAGAATATAGGCAGAGAGAGGTTACGACCATGATGGAACCACCACCGAAACACTTTATCCAAACTAATAGACATTCATCAACTCCAGTCTGACTGGAAAGGAACCAGCATAGGATGAAACTAGAACCTCTGAATGTAGGTAACAGTTGTATGGCTCGGGCAGACAGTGGGCTCACTGTCAGTGGCACCAGGATTTATTCCTACTGCATGTACTGGCTTTTGGGGAACACATTCTCTTTGGATTGATACCTTGTTCAGCATAGATATAATAGGGAGGGCCTTGGACCTTCTGGAAAGCAAAGAACCTTACTTTCTCTGAGGAGTGGATTGGGTGGTGGGGTGGAGGTTAAGGTGGAGAAAATAGAAGGAGGGGAGGGAGTGGGAACTGGAAGTGATATGTAAGATTTCAAAATATAGTATGTTTTCTTTTTAAAAAATTTTAAAAATGTGTCAGTAAAAAAATTTGTTCACTGTGTTCGCTTTTACACACCATAAGTCATACTTGTGTGTGTGTGCGCGCGCGTGTGTGTGTATGCTTGCACATGTTCACTTGTGACACATCAACAATTAGATATGGAACAAATATTTTTCTAAGGCCATCATCCAAATAGGCAAAAAATTGATTTTGTCTACTAAATCATATTTTGTTGCTTAACTCATACAGTTGAGACTATATATTAGCATCTGGTTTTCCATTCTGAACAAAGACTAAAACAATGAAATAAATTACTTAAAATATGCTGTCAGAATTAAGGAAATAGCACAATATAACATTTAAACAGGTTTTGGGGGAGGGGCCAAATATTAGAGTCATATATAAAAAGCACAATTAGTTATATATAACAAAAATTCTATTCTGTATTACAAGACAGAGATTGACAGATAGCTGGATCATCCCATAAAGTACAATTCTCAGCATGCTGATAATATATATCTTATTTTAGACATTTTTAATTGTGATATTTTCCAAAAGCTTTTCCAAATAAAAAATATCTGTATATACGCTTAGATACATACTGTCTCACTTTGATGTGTATATTTTGTTTTAGTATATTAAGGTGTTCAATTGATTCTTTCATTTTCTATCTTGAAAATATCCATTTCTATTTTATTTATTGGAATAAATATCCATTCAATGTATTTTTAAACATTAATGTGCTTTTCCTTCATGTATGTATTTTTAAATTCTGTTCTATAATGTCAAATTGCTTTACTTAAACAATTGCACAGACTTTATATTCACTGTAAATTTATGAGATTGCATTTTTTCTGGGACAGCATTCACATATTATGATTAATCAATTTTTGCTGTAAATTTTAAAATAAACATTTACAGTGATGGTAAAGCAATATTATCTGCCGTATTGTCTGCTGATATTATCTTAATAATTTATTTTTGTGAATATTTATATATATATATGTATATTTGTCATGTAGGTTGTTCATCTATTTTTCTGGACAATTTCTGTTTTTAATTGTGTTCTGTTATTTGTGTTAGTTTTATTTACAAAATAATTTGCCTCATTAATTATGGATTTAGATAACCATAATTATAAGTACAAAAATAGTAAAATCTCCAAAAGCTTTCATGTTGAAAGTAGTGTCCCTTATACCTTTTGCTATTGTGTTAACTTTTTTTTTTTTTACCATTTTCCCAGTACAATCAACTTCTAAACAGAAAAGTTTCATTTTGGTTGCCTTTTGAATGCATCAAAGTCTATGACATGTACATTGGACTTGTTGCCTTGAACCTATGGCAATATGGTTATTTTGGTAAAGGTTATACTGTAGCAAAGTTGTTTTCTCTATGAATCAGAATATGAGGAAAATGAATGGGACGACATTCCCATGATCCCCTTTGATTGTATACCTCCAGTTGCCAAAGGATCTCACACAAGTTCTTTGAAATTCCCACCATTTCCTAACAACATAAGGTCTGAAGCGAACATGTAAATGTGGTCCTTGAGAGAAATGATGATCTTCAAAGTCTATCAGCCAGCAGTCTTTCTTCAATTTTAATTCCTGTAAGTGTTAATTTGTTTGTTGTCAATACATTTTTACCCTTGTAAAAAGAGTGAATACGTCAAATTATGCCCAGTAGATTTTAGTGTTTGCATTAGAAAATCATCAGTGTGATTGTACACTGGTGTAATTTGTTTCTTAATAAGGTGTTGGTTGACCATTGAGTTATCTATCGACATATGATACATCTTACATAAAAGCTTTACAAAGATTATTCTGATTGATATGTGTCCCACTAAATTATCATGATTTCTATTCATTATCAAAGTAAATATTAATGAAAGGACAGAATGAATTATAATGTAAGATATGAGACTTGCACACTCATATTGCCTTGTTAGGTTTCTTGTAGAATGTAGTGTTTCCCTTAAGATTTACTTTCTTATTTCATACTCAACAGTTAACTTTCTTGACTGTTTACCTACCAAATTAAATTGTGCTGTTTCCACATTAATTTCTAGACATAAGTCCATTAGCTACAACCCTTGTTGTCTTTATAATATATTTATTTGCCCATTGTATCGATAAATTTTCTCCTTAACTAAAATATTATTTAGAATACATAAAATATCGACACTTACTGCAGGGTAATGAATGCTTTTCTTTGTATAATTACATTGTATAGATATTAATCATATAAAATAGTATTTATATAGCTTACAAGAGGTAGAATATTCACCATGAATTACACGAGAGAAATGAGATAAGAGTTGATAAGTGAAGCTCAGAGACAGAAGAGTACAATCAGACAGAATTTATACTACTCTAAATACACACGAAAGAGGTATAAGAAACAAAGAAAGGAAAGAGACATTTTCACAAAAGCTGGGGAGCAAGGATAGAACCCCAAGAACAGATGCACATTGGACAACAGTGTGCAAAGAGATCTAGGAGTAATATGAGGGATATTAAATATTCGTGTTTCATGCTAGAACATCTGAATTGTAAATTGTTAACGGCATACTTCCCCCCTTCTAGTAATTGGTGCTAGTGTAATTCTTCCATGGATCACGTAGCCTTTAGACAGAAGACAAGCACAGCACACTACCTTATACCACGTATGTGATTAGATAATTTATACATTAAACTATTAGTAATACCTATTTCAGTGAAAGAGATCTTAACAAATACACACAGAGAGCTCCTTATTCATTCAAGAAGTACTTATTGGATGCGCATTGTATATAAACAATTTCTTAGGTACTGGGTTGACTTTAGATATGTAACATCAGCAGATTAATTTATCCTATGCTGTTGTAGAGTGAATTCTGTTAAATTTCTAATCAGATTGCTAAAATATTAAAGAGGGAAACTAATCATTATTTGTCGATAAATAAGATTAGAAAATAATTTGCATATATTAAACCTTAAAAATTTAATTAGGATTATTTTGTTATTTATTTAAAGGAAATTTGATTTCCAATTTTTGTTTAAATAACATATTACATGACTTTCTGAACTCAGTTTAACTTTGTCACTTCAAAATTGATTTGTAACAATCCTAATCTCTAGTACTTCAAATTATGAACATTTTGGAATTAGAGTCTTTATCGAGAAAACTAAGTTCACATGGCAGCCACATGGGGATCACTAATCTAATATTATTGGTATTTTTGTAAGAAGAAAGACTTTGGGGGGCAGACACATCTAGACAGAAGGGTATTCTCCAGTAGACAATAAAGGCACGAGACAATGTTTTTTTCTGCATTATCCTAGCTGGCATCCAATTTTGTTAACAAATCAATTTTATATTTATACTTTGAAGAAAATTAATTTTCTCAAAAAATATTGCCCAGTATATAATTTGGTTATGATAGTTGTTATAAAATAATAATAGTATAATAGATATGCAGTGTTCATATATATAAAGTCCTCAAAACTTAAATTTAAATATACTTAATATTAAAAAAATCTCTGAGGTGTTTTAAAAATGTTTTACACTGTGGGTGTTTTATAATCTATATGAGGTTTTGAAACATCGCCTGAGAAAATTAGAGTCTACACACTAATTTAGCAAGGCCACAGTTCACTTTCTAATGTTGCTGTTTCTATTTTTGACATTGCATTCATTCCACTCTGTACATTGGAATGATATCAGGGTCTCAGCCATTTTATGAGGGATTAAAATACCAAGGCCTAAAATGAATTTAAATCTGGCAGAGAAGCCCTCTCCAAGGACCCTTCTTACATCTTCTGGGGTTGCTAGCATCCAAAAACCACTGTGCTCGACTTGGTATAGAGCTCCTGCTCATGTCCTTCCGTGCTAGTGGCTTCCAGCTTGGTCTCCTGCCTGGAAACTCCCAAGTGAGATACTGAGAAACTGGGTCCTGGGATCCAATTTGGGAACTGATGTGAGGCAGTTACTGTGGACCACAGAGAAAGTAGACACTCAAGGGTGAAAATAATGAGTAGAAAAAGAAAGATGGCAGGTGGTGACTCAGGAGTCAGTGAGAGAAAACACTACAGAAAAGAGATAGCGGATGAATGAAAGGAGGGATCTTGAAAAGTAGCTTTGAATCTCAATAACTGGGGCAAACAGGAAAGCTATCTTCTCCCTGTTTAAATGGTGATTCTTTCCCCACAATCTCTTCTTCACATTCTGACCTCTCTCACTTACTTATCACAGTTTATAAATACCCTTGATTTCACCTCTTTCTCAGCAGACATGCACATCTTAAACTCACTGTCTCTGACACTGCTACTTTGTTTTATCTTTTAATAAAAGGCCTGGGTGCTTGAGGAATAATCATCATTTTTATATTCTCAAATAATGATACAAATGTTTAATTTTTTGATTGTTTAACACTCAGGATTTACAGAATTTTGCAAAGTTGTATTTCATTTAGAATGTAAGTGCTTGAAGTTGGCTTAACATTGCATAATGTTATATGAAGAAGCCGCATCTAAGTGTCTAAGTGGTTGTTGTATATCCTTTATTAAAAATTTTCACAACATAACGCTGTTTTGTTGTTGCCATTTTCATTCAGTGATATTGAATCTGCCTCAGCACACCTAAGTTTTATCAATAACAGAACTTCATTCTCTTGGGGAAACACATGGTAACAGTTTTATATGGAACAAGACTTTCTGATATTGCCACCTGGACTGCAAATCAACACATTCTCTTAAAATGAGCCTGTTCAACAGTCAGAGAAGCTGCGAGAAATGGATTATCCATGCATTTAATTATCCAACATCTCCCCACCAAAGTACACTAAAAAGTTATTTGCATGTAAATTCTGTTGACAGTATATTATTCTCACACTGGAACTATACATGAGAAAGGACACTTCCAATTACTTGTAGAAACACAAACAATGTTTTTAACGTGTTTATTTAAGTGTTGGTAAGAGAGTTAGTTCTAGAGAATATAGTAGATGTCAGTAGTCCTTATTTTCTATTTATAAGCATGTATAAAATATATAGTAACCATTGATCATTGTCCATCATCACCATTTTAATCAATAATTATGTTTGAAAAAAATGTTTTTGCCACTTTCACATTGATGATTACTTTTAAACAAACATCCTTAGCTATTAAATCATTTTAAGTTTCTTTTCATTTTCTTAGTAGACAAGTGAGTGGTATTCTCTTCATTATTTGTGAATCTGAAGAGGAGGGTAAGAGGGGCCCATCCAGGAATAATTCCTGAAATAACAAGGTACTTTAATTGCTTTCCAAGGAAAATCTCCTATAATTCAAAGAGTTCTTTTTAAAAAAAAGTATTGTATTTTGAATTACCTCTATATATGCTGGGAGCACAGATATTTAAAACTGCGTTTCAAGAATGGAAAGTCAGTGAGATTTCTTAGCTCTTTCTCTCAGGCGTAATGACTTAAATTCCATCCACATGCTGCCCAGAATGTGGCAAGAGAGAGTCAACTCCAGAGGCAAGTGGTTATGTGAATTTTACATGTCTTGCCACACATGCACACACACCTGCACTCACATACAAACATCCACTCCCACACAGAAATAAATATATGTATTTTTCTTTTGAAAGATGGAAATGAATAGAAACAAGCCTCCCTGGTCAGGGGTGCACAAATCCTCTCCGGGTTCATCCCAACTTCTTCCTAAAAGAAACACACAGCCTTTCAGGAAGTGTAGTGACATTCTAAGTCTGTGCAGAAACAACTTAAAATGTCCACTGTCACTGTACAAATCGTAAGCAGCTTCTCTTTCCTACCTGGAATCCTGACACTGTTCTCTAGCAGTCAAAGAGACAGACTAGAACATTAGTGTCCCATCTCCTCGCCAGTTGACATAAGAATGATTTTTTTGTAGAATACAATTTTGTGCAGTAATCCTGCAATGCTAGAGAGTTCAAAATCAAGAAAATTTATTAAATTCATTCAAAATCATGTCTGCATGCAACAAATCCAGACTTTAGAAATTCCTAGAACCACATGATGATCTCCCTCATCTCTTTCTCTCTCCAGACCCCACTTCTTCCTCTTTTTATTCTTCCCTCTCTTCCTCTCCATCGCTTCTATTCTTAAAACAGTATTGTATTATACATAATTCACATCATGTGAAATTCACCAGTACATCATATATATGTATGTATGTATGTATGTATGTATGTATGTAGTGTGCTTTTGTGTGTTCACTTCTTTGAAAGATCTTTTATCTAATTCCAGAATGTTTTCTTTAGACCTAAATAAAACCGGGTATCAACTATCAGAACCAAAACCAGCCCCTATATCTTGGCAATCAGCTTCTTTCCTCCTTTATGGCTTTGCCTATCAAAGATCTTCCATGTGACTAGGTTATACGTGTTTCTGATTTTCCTCTTGCGGTTTTTGCAAGTTCTGCTCATATTGCATGGTAGATCAGTGTTTCGATTCTCTTCATGGCTAAACCACACTCTATGTTGGTGAGATTCCTCAGATTTGCTTACTGAGGAAGAATTCATAAACACCAGGACTCTTTTGCTTAACTGAACTTTAATAGTGGACTTTAGTTCAAATGGTGAAAGTAAGGGTATTTGTCTTACTTCTTGACAACTGCATCTTCAACAGTTCCGTGGATGTTGACATTAGAAAACAAAACAAAACATAACAAAGAGCAGAAATGGAGGGCCTTTCTTTCTTTCTTTCTTTCTTTCTTTCTTTCTTTCTTTCTTTCTT
>LOEQ01001187.1:78331-88673 GCA_001685075.1 Bramus lutescens
CTCTCTCTCTCTCTCTCTCTCTCTCTCTCTCTTTCTTATTTATTTATTTTGGCTTTTAGAGACAAGGTTTCTCTGTGTCTTGGGAACCTATCCTGGAACTAGCTCTTGTACACCAGGCTGGCCTTCAACTCACAGAGATCCACCTGCCTCTGCCTCCCCAGTGATGGGATTAAAGGCTGTGCCACCACCGCCAGGCCAAGGGCTCTTTTTTTTTAAGCCATGATACAGCAATCATCACGAGTGTTATGTGCTCAATTATTTTATGTGTCATGGAAGTCGTAAATAAACAACAGATAGGCCCAGGTATAGATGTACATGAAATTACACAGGCAAGCCACAAGCTTCTAAAGGAAAATCTCTTGCCCTGGACCACAAAAACCTTTGTACTCAATGTTGTGAAAGGAGACATTCTCCTATAAATGATAGGAAATAAACATCCTCCTCTCTCTGAAGAAACTCTTTTTATGTCAAATCTGGACTTGAACACATCCTTAAGGCTTATATGGCAGCCCTTGAACGAACTGTTCTACCTCCTCAGTCTCAGCATTCCTTCGTGGTGAAGTTAAAGCAATTTTAAGGTGATAATAAAAGATATTAAGACTGTGTCACCTTTTCCTCTGCCGACTCCAGTGAAGGGGAATAAGAAAAACAGGAGCAAAGGAGGTTTAGGTCAGCTTTGCTGATGGCCACACATGACTTCATATCTGGTTCTTCCCTACTTCTAGAAAAAGTGTTTATGAAGACATGATTTGAAGGCTGCCAGTCAACACATAGGATAGAACATCATATGATGATGAAATCAAAGTTTCAAGCCAGAAGCAAAAAAAAAAACCAAGGAAAAAAAACATCAGAAGCCATGACACAATGACACATTGTAAGTGTTAATATTGAACTAGCCTTCTGTTCAGGCCACATAATTGTTACTTCATCCTGCGTATTTTCTCTACTGTTTCTCTGCAGGATTTTAATATTAAATTTACTTTATATGCCCTCTGATGTTCTTAGTGTATTGTTCCACATCTTATTTTAAAGTACTCAGTGGCGGTATGCCAAAATTATTTTCTACAGAGAGAAAGCTGTAAAGGCCTGGAGCTCCCTTTTAAATAAGCACCACATACCTGCCCCACAACTGATGCCCTGGTAGAAATGCCGTCTGCTATCCTCAGAATCAAAAGTTAGGTCATGCTCAGTGGCCAAGGGCTGCAATTTAGAAAGGCTAAGATGCTAATCTGAACAAGTAGCAGCCACTAGAAATTATTATAATAGATGTATTTCTTGTGTATATCTACAAATGTTTGAAATCTGTTCCGTTTCCCTTAGAGTATTTTTAAAAACTTCATAGGGGTGGTGGTGGCACACACCTTTAATCCTAGCACTCAGGAGGCAGAGAAAGGTGGATCTCTGTGAGTTCAAGGCCAGCCTGGTCTACAGAGATAGTTCCAGGACAGGCTCCAAAACTACAGAGAAACTCTGTCTCGAAAAAAAAAAATCGAAAACACATACAAAAGTAAATGAAAGAAATAAAACCTCATGATGAAATAATATACTACATGAAAAATATCCTAAAACATTACTATATGGATTCATGAAGTAGGTCTGAATTAAACACCTTCAATTTTCAATTTTTCTGACATTAAATTTCAATTTCAGTTTTGAATACCTCTTTTTCTTTAGAAAATATTATGTAGAGATGATTATTTGGGACTATATGCTATCCTAGAGGCATGTTATACACCTGGGAGGCCCTTTAGTGCGCTACTTTTCTTGCTTACAATTGTAGCTACTTTGCCAGGAATTTTCCCCCATGATTTTAGTGATCTAGAGAATAAAGGATTTTCTATACATTTTTATTTCCTTAAAATATTGGATCACTTCACTTCCCCACTAGAATGCACAGCTGCTATGACCAGCTCATAAAAAGAGAGAAGGTTCATATTGTGCTGTGCTTCCAGAGCTTTCAGCCTCTCATTAGGAGACTGTGTTAGATACCTTGAAAGTCCATCACTAGGGAAGCCTGCGACTAAGCCTACCAGCTTCTGGAGGAGGATGACAGAAGGAAGGAGGAAGAAACTGTAGCCCAATATTCCTATAAAGGACATGTTCTCTGTGGTCTGTGGTTCTCCTGTAACCTCACATTCTTCTTGATTCCATCACTCCCATGAGCACCAGACTAAAAATTCAAGCTATTAGCACATGGGCCTTTGAGACACATTCAAAATCTAATCAATAAAAAATACTACTGGGATATTGCAAAGCTCCATAATTGTTCTTAATTTCATTAAATTTTAGAATGTCTGCTTTGTGTTTGATCCTTTTTTTGCTGTTTGGTTGTACCTTTCTGTTTGTTTTCTTGTTTGTTTGCTTGGTTTTGATAAAGGGGTAAACACAAATACAAAGAGATGATTCTGAGAAATTTCCCGAACTTGCTAACTCCTTGGCAGCTCATCAGCTTCCTTGTCTCCCTTTATTTCTGAAACAAATTCTCTCTCTTCTTCAAGTAATTATAGTTTCTATTTACATGAGCTTGACTCCATAGCTTGTTCAGTCTCTCACTGTTCTTCCCCATGGCTTCCATCTTATGGCTAACATTCTGGACTTTTATATTGAGTATAAATTTCTAGGATGTAATGTATATGTCCTAAGGCCCCAAGGGATGTAAAACAAAACATCTTCATCATACTTTGCTATGCCATTCACTAATTGGTCATACCTATAGCAATCATATGGAAAAATGACATTTTTTCATGCAGTAATCCTCATTAACTTCCACACAAACATCATCTTCTCCTTCATTGTCTCCTTACTCTTGCTATTAGAAACAGAATTCTGATGTGACTCACAGTGAGTTTATGCTCTTGCTCACATGTGAATGAGATAACTTCAGTTCTCTTTGCCTTGATTCTGATCAACAAAGTACAATGTAAATGAATTGATATTAGTAAAACTCCAATACTGATCAATATTTATTAAAGGTTCTTTAATTCTCATCATTCCCATATTCATCGCTATCAATCATGAACATCATCATTTTCTTATTTTTTATTATTATTAAGAAATTCAAATACTGTGTACCACCAATTCAGGACCAAGACAATAAAAATCCATATTTTGTAGAGATAGCAAAAATGATGTATAAGACTTGATCCCAGTAATACTTCCTAAAAATGTTTTATCAATAGAAGAGTCTGGGAAGACTCTAATATTTACCCTGGCATGGAACTAAACCCCTTCAAAAAAGTTCCAACATAATTCTTCTCCACTTCCAATGGGGAGGATCACTATCTTACACATAGACAATGGGAGTCTTATGTCTTCTAAGCCTAAATTAAAAGAGTTGTTACCGTTGTTTAAAAAAGAATGAATGGGTTTCAGGGCAATACGTTTGCTCAGTAGAACAATTCTCAAGACAGTAAACATTCTGAGATAAAATGGCAGATGAAAGAGGAACTGGAATACAGTCTGGTTAATGGAGTACCTCCATTAACAGGATTAGAGAAAACATGAAGGTTCCCGTTTTGAAGGACTGATCTATAATACAAAGCAACGCTCAGAGGTGAAAGTGTGGGGAAAAATAGATAATAAGCATTATAATGGAATCCATGATTCCATTATAGTCAACTGATAAATTGTTATTTAATTAATTGAATGAATTATTAGGAAGTAGTAAAAACTGATTAGATAGGAACTGAGTTACTAGCGGCATATGTCCTCATTTGAATCCTCTTGTTCCTATTCCCCCTGTCTCTTCATGCCTGCTTAGTGGGCTTCCGTGATGTGGGCAGCTCTACTATATCACACTTTACACAATCATGTTCTGTCACATGTGAGGTCCAAACCAGTAGATCCAGTTGATCATGTCAGAATACCTCTACAACCTAACCAAAATGAAACTTTCCTCCCTTAAGCTGCTTATCTTAAATGTTTTTTGGTACAGTGATGATGATGCTAACATCATTTTACATGCTTCAATTTAGCTCCTCCCTCAAGCCTTTATTATCAGTGCAACTTTGGCAAAGTTACTCAGTGCAAGTAAGATTGAGTTCCTTTTCCTGCTTTTAAAGTGAGAAAAATATAGCCATAGGTCCTAAATGTAATAGAGTATCAAATAAGAGTTAACATTTTTCAGTTTAGTTGGCTCATTTAGTGTATATTCATTATTATATATAATTATTATTGGTTTAGTTGTAGTAATGTAGGTGCTTGATTATTACAGGATTCTGTAATTTTCCCTTTAATATCAAGGAAATATGTTAGAAGGCTTTGTAGCACAACCTGACATTTTAGGAGAATTCTAAAATCATGAGCCAGGAATATGCTTTCCAAGAGGAAGCTATTTTAACATCCATAGGACAAAACCAAATATGCACCAAACTTTTTTCATGGTTTCCAAATCTCACCTCTTGAGAAACTAAAGGCTTTTCAAAATTAAAAATAAATATTTAGTATAAGCACATTCTTTATTAGATTGCATGGTTATGTGTTGTTTCATCTACACGATCAGTGTTATCAGTTATTCCAAACTCCTGAAACAACTCTCCAAAGCTGACATAGACTCAGAGATGCAAAATATCATGGCCAAAGTTTCAGTCCTCGTCATTGTCAAATGCTGCATTTGACTCCAGGTGGGAATAACTCAAAACTGCTCTATTTAATGTGATGCAAAGACAGGGTCAAGAGAAGGACAAGCAAACGGTAAGAAAAGAACAGAGGAGAGGAGTGGAGGATCCTCCTCCTCCTAGGAGCTTTATATTTTTCTTATCACCCCCCTTGCACCCAAGTGCTCTCCTGCCTTTTTTCTCAATTATTCCTCTGGTATTGGCAGTGCCATTCAATCTCTCTGTCAATGTCTGTCTATTCTGTAAGAGAGAAAGATAAGCACATTTTCAGAAAGCGCACAAAAGGAGCTTATATATGTTAGTTGAATAATTATTAGAACTTGCAGACTTTATTTAAAGATTTGGATGTGAGCCCTACACATGGGAATGGAGATAGAAGACTAGCTTCAAACTCCATCTCCTGCCTTGATGTTATTTGCATAAGCAACAGGACACTGTGTCAGTTTGGATGAATTAGATTTTTCATAGAGAAGGTTAAGACAAGAGCAAGGGATTATAGTATACTCTAATGAAGTGCTGAATCTAGTGACTCTGCATCAATGTGGCTGAATAATTGGCTGCTTGTGGGGGTTCAGATGATTTGTTCAATTATATATGCTTTGAAAAAACCGAAGGAGTGTTATCACTGGTGATTGCTATACAGCAATGAGTGAAAAATTGTTCATTAGGGCTGCATATTTTTTTAGCTTCTGGTTCTCTGAAGTTTTCTGATTTGCAGCTCTAATCACTCCTGCTTATTCTCAACCATGAGTAAATTATAGGAGAAGAGCCAGAGGTATTTGATTCATCAGAAAAATGTACATTTTGCTCCCAAATAAAAAGAAAATAAAATATCACTCTCAAGTGATAAAATCAAAAGCTTTAAAATAAAACTATTTATGCTTGAAACATGTTCTGCACTCTCTATGAAAAAGGAAAAATTGACAAAAATTAAATAATAAAATAAAATGACCCTCTTGTCTGCACAGAATCAAGAATAATTAAAATTCAGAGATAACTTGTGTTTCATGCTTTGACAATCTCATGTTAAATTTGTGGAATGACTCCATTAATGTTTTGATGCCATTTTATGTCTAGAATATTAATTCTGAGATTAGGCAGCATAGAATAGGATTGCCAGAAATGTGTGTGTTCATATACACAATAATGTATCATATGTACCAAAATATATCATGTACTTTGGCAAGACCTACTTCTGTGGGGATCAAAAAATAAACAAGGAACAAAAGAATGCTGAGAACCCTGTGTAGCTTTTTCAATTTTCTGCTTCCTTTTAAAGTTTGTGCCTTGGTATCATTTAAAATTTGGGTACAGTTGGTATAAAGATTATAGAATGGACATCCTCATTGAGGCTGCACAGCACAATGATCTTTTCTACAAATAAAATTTCACAGGCTACTTTAAAAGACATTATGTTTGTTTAAAGTACTTGAGGAAATAGATTAAGCATTAATTGTTAATATTATTATCATTTTGCAATAGAAATTCTTCTATTTTTTCCAGCAGTAAAAATGAATTAATACAACCGTCATGTCATCGAGACTTGTCTGCTCACTATTCTTGTGTTATGCCAAGCATGCAACTACATGCTCCAACATTATTGCTGAAAAAAAGCATTCACCTCTCTCTTTCAACTATTCATCCAAGAAACATTTACTTTCTAGATGTCAACTTTTACCTATGTTAAACAATGGCAAACCAAGTGGCAAAATTCCCTCTTTTCAGATATGAATTTTAATTATGGGACAACATGCTGTAGCGCTCTTCTCCAATCATCCAGTGTTGTTGTGTTCCTTCCTAAAAGGTATTAAGCAAATTCCTTCCCAATGGGTTGCTTGTTTTATATGATGTAGCTAACCTTGGATTTTGATTGCAGCCTTCAAATGCCCAGACTTCTTGAGTTTATCATTTACCATGTGGCTTCAGCACACTATGAACACCAATATCTTTATGAATAAAATGAAGATGACCCTGTGTTTTAGGGACTATCTCAGGTTGCTATTAAGTGGATCCAGTGAATAATAAATTGTTTTTTGTTTTGTTTTGTTCGTTTTTTTTTGAAATGCTTTCTGACTAGTATTAATGGCATTTATTTGCCCTGCTTCTTTCCATTCTTCCAGCTTCTTTGCTCCTTGTGTACGAGAAGTTCCCTCATTTATGTGTCCCTTCTGTCCACGATTCTCAACCCAGGGCCACCCTAACTCAGGGATGTAGCTAAACACTAGTACATCCCTTTTATGTTATATTTTCAGGGATGTGTATCAAAGTATAAATTTTTATAACAATTATATTGGTTCTTTATCCTCAAATGTTTTCTATTGAAGGGCTGATCATTAGTTTCTCTGCACCAGAGCACAGATTGCACTCCAGTGCATTCCCAGCTGCAGTTGTGAAGGAAGAAGGGTAACGAAGCATACCTGGAGGAGCCGGGGCTGTGGTGTGGAACCATCTTTGTATTTATGTTTTCGTGACATCCAGACTACCAAAATTATCCAGTTATCACAGCCAAATACTAAATCAATCTGTTTTTGCTATTATGCATGCATCGCAAGGTTAGTACATAGTTAAGTATACAAAATCTCTCAGATCTCTTCCTTGGTTATTCATCTAAGGTGTCTCCCTAGCAGAATATAATAAATTATGTCCATTTTATATTTGATAAGTTATCAGCTTTTATGAATTACATCATTATACTATATTAGCAGTTTCAAACTGTCATTCCTTAAAATAATTCAGAGGAAACTTTTCATGGGTTGACATTTGATCTAATCTAGGACCAACGGATGTAGTAAAATGTAAGTTCTTCTGGTGATGGAAGAGGCAAGGTTTCTCACCAGGTTTAGTTCCCTGGGTTTGGCATCTATCTTCACTGTCGGCTAGAATGACAGGTGGGGAAAATTTATTTGATTTTCAGTAACTCTTCTTGCTCACTCGTCTCCCAACTTAGAGACAAATGCCTGACTGATTAGCACCTTAGTCTTTTTCAAGACATCCGTGAGAAAATGACACCGCTCAATTTCCTGGGATAGGCTGTAACCAGTCAAAATAAGAAGCACAATCTTTTATTTAGTACACATAGACCCCATGACAGTGTGGTGCTTTTCTGCTTGTCCAAACACTCAGCTAGTTTGAAACAGCTTCTCTACTCCTTTGCAGCTTCAATCATACAGGAGATAGGCAAAGTACTCACTGAGCAGAGATGCTGCCATAGTTATGTTCCTTTGCTGTAAAGTGTCAGAATGTAGAACCCAAGGTGTTCTCAGAGCTAGATCATTTATGGCAGAGCAACAGAACAATCTGTAAACAAAAGTAGCCCATGAGATGAATGCTAACCATTGGGACTAAGTATTTCTGCAGTAATAAGGCAGTTGGCAAAGCAATCTTCTCAGCAGGGAAACTAGAAAAGTAGCCACTAATTGCTATGCTCTAGGAAGCAGTTTTTCCTGTCTTTAAGAAATAAATAATGGATGTTGACACTGCTTCCCACAGATGTGCATCCAAAATGACCTGGCTTCAAGTATCCCTTGCTGTCCCTCAATGTTCTCCCCAAGCCCTCCCTTATCTATGTCTAATTGAGGGGTGGCTCATTTTGAAGTTGTTACCACTTTCTGCATGACAGCAAGAGAAAGTAAAATCTATTTTTATTTGTAATCAAAATTGTCTTGTATTACAAAATTTTTTATCAGATTTATTTATATTATTGGTTTTCTATTGGATTTTATTTTCTGTTCAAGGATGATGTGCATAAAATTGCTCTGAACTTGTGCTAAGGTATAACCAAACTATCAGGGGAAGAATAACAGCATATTTCCCTTTCTTACACATCTATTAAAAGAATTGTTTATTCAAACCAATGAAAATTCTCGGATTATTGTTCTTCTCAAAGATTCTTGTCTTTGAGTTTTTATTGCTGTGAAGAGACCAGAGCAACTCTTAAAAAGGAAAACATTTCATTAGAGCTGGGTTACAGTTCCAGAGGTGTAGTCCATTGTTGTCATGAAAGAAAGCAAGGCTGTATGCAGGCAGACATGGTACTGGAGAAGGAGCTGAGAGTTCTGTCTCTTGATCCGCATGCAGCAGAAGGAGTCTGTCATAGTGGGCATGGTTTGAACATATTTGTTGGGAGGCCCTGCTGGTTTGAGGTTGCAGGCTACCATGACCTCCCAAAATAATCGCACAGAAACTATATTATTTGCAATACTGTTTGGCCAAAAGCTTAAGCGTATTTCTGGCTAATTCTTACATCTTAAATTAACCCATTTCTATTATCTTATATTTTTCCATAAGGCTTGTGGCCTACTGGCAAGATTCTGGCTTGTCTGTTCCCAGCGGCGGCTATGTGACATCTCTCTTACCCTGCCTTCTTTCTTCCAGCATTCAGTTTAGTTTTTCCTGCATTGCTCTACCCTACCACAAGCTAAGGCAGATTCTCTATTCATTGACCAATAAAAGTGACACATATACAAAAGTACTTCCCACACCAAAAGGTGTGTCCTGCCTAATACAAATTAGGTGAGGTCCCAGCTACTGTCCTTGTCCTCTTGTCCTATATCTCTCCCTCACTCTGGAATGAAGCTGAGCTGTAACACTGTACCTGTATTCAGAAAGGCTGTTTCTGTTGTGTTCACATGCCAGACAAATCCCTGCTTGTTGCCCCTGCCCTCTCTGTTCTGACCTGGTTGTCAATGGACCATGTGGAAGGTGGGGAACTGCACATATATGAGACTTCAAAGCCTGACCCCACAGTGACAAACTTCCCCTTACAAGGCCACACCTAATAAACTACCACTCCCTATGGGCCAAGTGTTCAAACACATGAGTCTATGATGGCCATTCTTATTGAAATGACTATATTTCTATTGTTAATATTACATGAGCTGCAAAAAATTTAACAAAACAAACAATAAAACACTATTCTCTCAGTTTTTCCAAAGGCTCCTTTAAATTTTTATTTGATTTTATTTCCGTGTATAGGCATATGCCTGTTTCTTTATACATGTGCCCCACATACCTGAAATTTCCACAGAGACCAGGAAAGGCTGTTTGCTACCTTAGAACCAGAATTACAAGCAGTTGCCAGACACCAGATATGGGTGCTGACAACCAAACCACAGTCTCCAGCAAGAGAAGCAATATTCTTGGATTTTTGTTATTCTTGTTGTTTTGTCTTTGAGGGAATAAATTAGTTTCCATTTATATTAACCGTGGGTTCTTTCCTCACACAACATAATATAAAAATAGTTCCCCTTCTCGTCTCCACCCAGTTCTTCACTGCTTCCTCACTTATTAAGATTCACTCCCTTTCTGTCTATCATTATAGAAGAACAGGTTTCTCAGAGTTAACAACAAAATAAAATGGAATCAAATATAGTAAAAAAAAAACAGCAAAAGTCCATCATAATGAAGCTGCACAAGCCAAACCAGAGGCAAAACAAAAGAGACCCAAGATCAAGATAAAACACGACTGAAGAGTTAGAGATCTACTCATCCACTCACTCAGAAATCCCATAAAAGTACTAAACTGAAAGCTACAGTGCATTTAAAGAGGACGTGTAGGCTTTCTGCTTTTTACTTCAGTCACTAGGAATTCAAAGGAGTTTTGCTCAGTTGTTTTAAAGGGTTTTCTTCTCCTGGTGTCCTCCATCCTTTCTGTCTCTCTGACTCCTTAAGCCTCCTTTTCCACGGGGTTCCCTAAACTCTCACTGAAAGGATTCAATAGAGACACC
>LOEQ01001187.1:109643-131534 GCA_001685075.1 Bramus lutescens
CTGACTGAGAAGCCAAGGACAATGGATCTGGGTTTTGATTCTACTGCATGGACTTGCTATGTGGGAGCCTGGTCTGTTTGGATGCTCACCTTCCTAGACCTGGATGAAGGGGGGAGAACCTTGAACTTCCCACAGGGCAGGGAACCCTGACTGCTCTTTGGACTAGAAAGGGAGGGGGAGGGGAAAGGGTGGAGGGGGAGGAAAATGGGAAGAGGATAGGAGGTGGAAATTTTTAATAAAAATAAAGAAAATGAAAAAAAGAAATTTTGACGTTGCAAGCCAACACACAACTCAAAAAATGAAAAAAAAATTGCTTAAAATCTTAAACTTCAATGAATAACAAGAAGTAGATTATCTTATATTGATCAGGAAATATAAATTATTGCAGTCGAAAGATCAATATGGGAGTTTAGGAATGACTTAACAAACATTTGTTTTTTATCTCTTTTTTTTTTGTTTTGACTACAACCTTTCTGCTTCAGTTTATCCACAAAGACATTAGCTACATATTTCTCTAGGCTTTAGAATAAACCTGGGGGACATAAAAAAACACAGTTCATGCCACTACTAGAGGCCAAATACTGGTCATTTGTCACACTGTAGACTTTGTCTGACTCACTTCTAAGTCCCTATGATGATGCAGGACCTTGATGACAAGACCTTTAGCATTCATCAAATTCAAGGGGACCCTATTACTAGCAGAATTGAAATGGCGTGCATCAAAGGATCTTGAAACAATTATGTCCTAATTGAAGAAAAATTATCCTTAATTGAGAAAAATAATCAGGAGAATGATTGGGATTGATGGTTACATGGTAACAATATAATGAACTGTAAATGTTAAAACTATGGTTCTCTCCTTAAAAGGGCTAAGAGAACTTTAACTGTGGAGTTAAATATGAGTGACCATTGTCATAGATTTAGGCTACTACAAATTTCATATTTTAGCAATGCAGCAATTTCATGAAGGTTTTATAGTAACAGAACAAAGAAAGTCATGACTGAAAGCACTTTTTTAATACATTGGTGGGTACATAAGTTAAGAAAGTTATAGATGAGAACCTAACAAGATTTTATATTGGAAGCCAAAGATCTTTTTTTTTTGCATTCCAAAAGACTTGTCTAATGTTAGAAGGATGCTATGTCAGACCTGTAGTTATGCAATAAATGGCTATTCAAAAGTGTGGGTAGACATACCTCAAGATAACTTGTAATCAGGTCAGGACCCATAAAATTCCTATCTGTCATCAATTACTAAAATTTGCATCTCTTTATTAGACTTTGTAGAATGTGCAATGTAAGATGTGGCTTCTGTGGTAAATTGAAAGAAAACAGTACCATAGACAAATAAGGAGTTGTACTATTTGGAGATATGCTTATTAGAGTATGTGTGGCCTTGTTGGAGGAAATGTGTCTCTTCCTATTTCCTGTGTGTAGGCTGAGACTGCTCATTTGTTTCCCGGCCACTCATTCGCGAAATAACCACACAGAAACTAAATTACAACACTGCTTGACCAATAGCTTATGTTTCTTATTAACTAACTCTTATAACTTAAATTAACATACTCTTATTATTTTATATTTTACCATGACACAAGTGGTTTACCAGTAAGATTCTTTGGTGTCTTCCTCCTTTGATAACTACATAGTGTCTCTCTGACTTTGCCTTCTTTTCTCCTCTATCTCTGCTTGAAATTCTCACCTTGCTCTATTCTGCCCTGTCATAGGCCTAAGCAGCTTCTTTATTCATTAACCAATAAAAGCAACACATATACAGAAAGACTTCCCACACCATCTATAAATCAAGATGTAGTACTCTCAGTTCCTTCCCCAGCACAATGTCTGCCCTCATGTTGGGATTCTTACCACCATGATAATGTGCTAAACTTCTGAAACTGTGAGCCCCAGTTAAATGTATTAATAAGAGTTACTGTAATCATGGCGTCTGTTCACAGCAATAAAATCCTAAGACGGAAGTTGATGCCAGGAACTGGGGTGTTGTTGTGATAGGTCTAATCATGCTTTTGATAGAAAGAATGTAGACTTTGGGACTTTGTATTAAAAACACATTTGGATCATGAAAGTTAGTGACGCTGAGAACAATTTGGACTGTGGGGGACTGAATCAACTTCTTTCCAGGAATTTTCACTCACATTAATCAAAATAGCCAACATTTATTCAACTCAAGCAAAGAAAAGAAGAAAGAAGGGTGCATAATAGAAGCAGGAAAGGACATTTCCCTGTTTTTATCACTGAGGCATACATTTTCAGATCTGCTTTGATAGTCTGCAGAATCCAGAATTTCATATCTATTGATCAGGTATTTCATTCTTCCCTTTTCCTTTCTAAATATCTCATCCCTGGAATCTCTCTCAGATACTACAATCTACCTAAGATCCTTTTCCTACTACTGTGATCAAAAATGCTGATAAAGCAGTGGAAGGTAGCAAGTGTTCATTCTGGCTCATAGTTCAGGGATATAGTCCGTCATGACAAAGACATAAAAGTGGTAGGAGCTGGAAGCAGCTGGTCACACCACATCTCCAGTTAGAAGCATAGAGTAATAAACACATTCAGGTCCTGTTCCCACTAACACTCTAAAATATCAGCCACAGAATTATGCCACCCACAGTGGGATCTTTCCACTCCCATTAATGAAATCAAGATAATATCACAGTGAACTATCACCCTGATGATCTTACATTTTATCAAGTTTATAGTTGAGATTGGTCTTCAAACTATGTATGTATAGCATGAATAATGAAAACCCTGAGACAGATACAGGGGTTAAATCTGAAGGTCAGAAAAGCAGAGCAGTAAGCCATTAGAGAGATCTTTTGCCTCTACTAATGCTCAGATTGAAGGGGCGATCCTCAGATGGTCTAGACTGCACTGTGTCTCCACCAAACCTCTGAGTCCACACTCCAGTGAGATCCTGTTTTTTTTTCCTTTTTCCCTTTTATATTCCTCTCTTTTCCCAGCCATATCACTACTGTCTCCAACTCCCTAGTGTTGGGATAAAAGATACATAGCTCCCAAACACAGGGATTAATGGTATGCACTACCACCGCCCAGCTTCTAGTGGCTTAGCTTTGTACTATGATCTTCAGGCAAGCATTATTCACTAAAGTACAAATTATTTATCAATCATAGTAATCTAACAGAATACATTGTCAAAAATTATATTTCCAGTAATGCTTAAATGGAACACAAGTGAAACAATGTCACCTTACAACCCTAAAGTAGAACCCTGCTTTCAGTAGGAAGTAAATCGTACTCTTCTTTCCTTAAATTCAAAGGTATCACATTACTGAACGAGTTCACACTCTATTTAGGGTAATCTTCATCTTGACTCTCATGGTCTATCATGTTTTAAACTCTACAACTGCAAGAGGAAGGTGGATGATTGGGATCTCCACTTGAAGAGTTTTCAATAGGAAATAAGTTTCTTCCAAATTTGACTGAACAGTCAAACAACAGCAGTCATGATACTCCTGACCGTTCACGTCATTGTTGGTGGGAATTAGGCAACTTTCCTTCATTATGGGAGTGCATTTTCTCACTATTGTTATAAAATACATAAATTTATATTGAAATAACTAAGAAACCCACATACAAAATACTGTCTTATACATGGGATAAAAGCAGAAGACAAATTTAAAAAAAAAATAAGCTGGAAAGTGTCTGCCAAAGCTGTAATTTGTGAATATTTGCCAAAGCTGTTGAAAATATTGGACACCTAGCTTGTCTGAAAATTCTTCTCACTTAGACAATTCAGATTGCTTCGTTCCTGACTCTGGCCACCACTGATATAAGCCTGATATTTCTTTTTAGCTTCTAATTGATTGTCTGCACTATATTTTCTGAGGACCCCAATGTCAACATTTAGGCAAGTGAAATGCTGCTGCCATTCCAAAGAAGGGAATGAATGTGTAACTTGGACATTTTTTATAATAATCACATTAGACAAAAAAAGGCATTCCAGGGAGTTTTTAATGGGTTGGGAGACTCAGGGGAACAGAAGGCTATAGGCCAAAGAACTTCAACCACGGGAGAAGAAAACTAATGGCCCATTAGAGCCAGCCGTGCAGTGTTGCATCGTTGTCACTGGAATTAGAATATATGCTTTGTTTTAAAATAGAAAGCTGCTTTGATGACATTTTAACACACAGCCTGCCTTTTCTTCATTGACTATCAGTGCTTTAAAAGTGGAGCCAGAAATTAAGCTAAAATAGAAGCAAATTAAACCTTTGGTTTCACAAAGAAACCAGACAAATTATTTTTCAGAGATATGAACTTATTATATAATCCAATTATTTTATAAAGGAATTGGGTAGTAGATATTTAGAACGAGTTATAAAGAAAAAAAAGGCCAATGTAATCCCAAAAAAATATGTGATGACTGGAATAATTCTCTATTGATTGACCTTAGATTCTTAACATCTGCTCGATTGCTTCTGTATTACTTTTTTTTTTTCATTTAGAAGGGTTTAACATTTAAATCGATCCACAATACTTGTGTGTGGTACCATGTATGTGGAAAATTATATAAAACTGATATTATTTTTAATGGCAATGTTGTTGGGGTTCAAGTCTGTCTTTGGCTTGCATATATAGACTCTAATAAACAATAGTCTTCTTCTATCTTTCTAACTGAGACCCTTCGTGTTAAATATTTGTTGTTAATTATCTTCATGGTAGTACAAACATCTTTCATGAACACCTCATGAAAGGTCTCACTATCAAATAGCAAATATTAATAGTAATAACTATTGATAGCAAGTTCCAAGGGATCAATATTTAGTGAGGGAAACCAAAATACTTCTTTCCCAAACATGAAGGAGTGCTGGAGCTGAGCATAATGAACGCACAGGAAAATCCTCACCCCTTTCTGGTGACAGAAGAATAAAGACTAAGGAGATGACTTGGTACGTCTTGCCATGAAAGCATTAAAGTCTAAGTAGGAAACGTAGCGCACACATAAAAGCTTCATACTATGTGGCGTACGTGAAACCCCACTGCTGGGGCAGAAGAGATCAGAGGATTCCTGGGACTTGCTGCCCAGCCATTCTTGCCTGATTGGTGGACTTCAGACTCGGCGAGAGACCCTATTCAAAAAGTAAGGTGGAATACACATTCCGTATTAATAAACGTGCATGGTTTTCTCTTATCATCCTGAGCTTTGGTATAGAAATCTGTATCAAGTGTAAATTGATGAGCCTTGAGAGTAAGTAAAATTTCTTACAATAGTAATAATCAATGCATTAAAAATAGTAATGAATCTAAGTTGTAAATCATTGAGTTTTAAGTAGCAGGTTTGTATGTTTTTTAGTGTTTGTATTTTACTCTATATAGAAAATGTTACATAGGTTATGGCCAGTTAAATGAAAGTATTATCCAACAGTGGTATTTAAAATATAATACTAAATAATAAATATCATAAGGAATTGTGACCAGATACAATGGTGATTCAATCTATTTAACTTCTTTTAAATGTGCCATTTGATAATTCATCCATGTACTTAATATGTTCTGCTGCCACCCACTCACCCTATCTGAATCTCCTCAATATACTTTATGCGCTCCTGATATGTTCTTTTCCAGGTTGTGTCCCTTTGGTTAGCTTTATGACTTTCTGAGATGTTAATCAAAACCATCTGTTAGCAGGGAGAGGAAGAGCCCTGTTAGCCTTTTCATGACTGATTGCTGACAGGCCCAGTCATGGTCTAGCTCACTGCAGGCAGATGTAGGTACTGATAATGAATGACTGTAATAGGTATGAAATGCCATGAAGACAGAATTTCATGACCCTTCTTCTTGGTTTCCAGTTCTTATATTCTTTGCATACTCCCACTTCCGTGGGATTTCATGAGGTTTGTAATATATGTATTAGGGATGACCACTCAACGATCACTTATTCTAAGCATATTGAGTAGCCAATCAAAATTGTATCCACAGTCATTTCAAGCATGAGAAGTGAGAGTGGTATTTGGTAGGAATGGAATGCCCCCTATAGAATGGGCCCCATTTGTAACCATAGAATTAATATTTCCCCATAACTGCCATACCACAACTGTATCGGTGGGCAGATACTGTTTTGTAGGTTGGAATGTGCTTTGTAGAAATCACAACTGTGTAACACTATTGTTGCTTTTTCTTACTCTCTATCCTGAATAGTGTCTGGAAACACTATGAACACTATCAAAAAACTTTTGGAGTTGAAGAGACTTCATGCATTTTTTTTATATTTTAAAGTATCAAAGTGCGGAGATTCAGTTTATTACATGTAAAGTGTATCTTAGACTTTGTGTGTGTGTGTGTGTGTGTGTTTCCATGTCTGATGCATGTATGCTTCAATAATTAATCTCAGAAAAAGCAAAATTTCTGCTGGCTTTTGCAACAACTCGCTCTTAAGTAAAGAGTACCCAGGAGCCATGTACACAAAACACTGCTAGCTTCCAGGTTCACTGCATATGTGGCGCAGACATTGCCAACCTTTTTTTTCTGTACTGAGACTCAGCATATGAAACCAGTTGGACCCAAATACATCCGTAGGGGGAAAAAAGGGTTATAAAGTGAGATCATCATTCTGCTTCCTGGAACAGTCAAATGCTTTTTCTGTTGTGCACATTCAGTTGTAACATAGCTATGGTATAATGGGCTCCAGACTTGCACATTTCCTGAAATATTTCATTGAACTGAATTTTTTAAAAATATTTTCTTCTTTCTGTTTTTATTTTTGAGAATTATATACTTGAGTACACTATGAACATTCACTTCTACCCCATATTTTCCCAACTGTAAATCTTCCCAGGTCTCTCTCTTCACTTTTAACTTCATGATCTCTGCTTTCTTTAATTTTATTTTGTGTGTGTGTGTGTGTGTGTGTGTGTGTGTGTAGTGAGTGTGCCTGCTGAGTCCATTTAGTATCTCACAAGGGCCCACCAACTAAGTGCACAAAGTTACAGTCCTTTAATTGTTACTTTAAAAAGAGAGAATCAGTCTTTTCTAGGTCTGAATACCATCCTCATAAGTTGTTCAGTCGCAAATGTGAACAGCATATATAAATATATATATATATATATGTATTATGTTTGTATATGTATGTATGTATGTATATATGTAGTATGTATGTATGTATGTATATGTATGCATGTATAATAGTAGTACACTGGGTGACAGAGGAAATTCTGTTTGTCTTGTAAATCTCAGACAGATGTTGTCACTTAACAGATTTTCATAGGGTAACATTGATACTTTACATTAAAAATTACAAAACAAATTTTAAAAGAAAAATTCTGAAGCATTAGTTAACACCAGAAACTACAGGCTGAGAGCTTCAAATAGACACTACCGGTGGTTATAAACTCCATATAAACTCCAAATAAAGCTACTTTTTTCAGGCAAAACCTGATCTTTCTAAAATGTTTTCTCACTACATTTGAATTTTATTTCATTTTCAATCAGAAGAAAATGTCCTTTTTATGTTTTTCCCCAATAATTTATGTCCTAATAGTTTTTCTTAGATAATAATGCAAAGTTTATATGAATAAGCTTGTGAGCATTAGGTCATTTGATAAGTTTGTTATGGGAAATAAAAATTGTTCATACAGCTTTCAGTATATTCTATTTCAGTCTATTTTTCTAATTATCCATTCAAAGATAACATTTTAATAACATAAATACTATAAAATAATTAATGTTTTAATAAAATATAAAGATATAAATTGTTTTGTATTACTAATAAGATATGATAATATAAAATATTTTCATAGTGAAAAATAATAGAATGTTTTGGGTGCCAAAGTGGTAACTAAACCCAGGTGTTATTTCTTTTTATTTTAATAAACTTAGAATTGTGCAGCTAAATATGGTGTCTCAAACACATTACCTTAAAGCTTGTGATTTGACACAATTATTGGTCCTTTAATGCACAAGGGCAGGTAGAGGTTTCTTTTTTAGCACTGTCCTAAGTGGTTAAGCTATAAAAATCAGCAGCATTATGACTTCTTTGTTTGTTAATAAATTTTTTGTAACACATCCCTGATCGTAACAATGGTGTCCCTGAAGGATATAGGAAAAGGATAATAAGGCAGAGACAGAAGGAGACCGTGCTAACAAGTCTCAGCTAATATTCCCAAGACTGGTTCTATGGTCACCAGGTTAAAAGGTAGTGATTACTAAGAGCCGTACAGTTGCCCTCAGCTGCCCAAGGAGTAGAATTTCCTGCTGAAGAAGTGCAAAAAGACATCCGGCTTTGATAAAATTGGAAGAGAACTGAACTTGGAGGCCAAAGGCGACTCTGATGCTTTTACGTCTGTCATTTACACATCCTGAAGATTATGAGAATACATAGATCTGAAGAGTGACACTCAGTTGTACAGGTTAATCTGAGCTCAAGGCAACTGAGTAGAAGAAAATCAGATACACATAAGGCCCTCCACCTCTCTCCTCTCTGCCCAAAAGCAGGCCATAAATTTCCCCTGGATATTAAACCTGCTCCTACCCACCAAGATGAATCTGCCTGCCTAAAACTTTAATAAATAACTTTATCTTCCATAATTTTGTCCTCATTTTAATCTATGCACAATATACCATTATTGAGAGATGAAACTTGTTTTCTGATTTCTCCACAGCATATTTCCTTTCCTTCGTATCCAGATTTATATCCTTCTTGTTTACAAAGAGCTTTGCACATGGAAATAAAATATTACAATGTAATAAAATTTATGAACCTTCTGTCATTTGCTGGTTTAATTCTTAGGCCCTCTTCACTAAATCTAAGGGGACAAATTGTTTGAATGTTTTTTATTCCCACTCTCAATACTGACGAAACTTTCTTTCAGGACTGTGACAAGTCTGAGAAAGACGTGCTACGTCTTTCTTAGCACTATTTTCAGACATCCACATCTATAGCGAATGGCTTTGTGTAGCCCTAGAAATTCTTTCAGCACAATTGATATAAATTCTAGAAATATGATAGTATTTTTTTTTTGCTACTGTTGCCAAGATAACAGGTACATGTCACGGACAGACAGCAACACCAGATGAATGAAATCAACACCCATACAACTCATTGATCATATAGAGGCAGAGCTGGTGCCTACATAGAACCTTCAATCCCTATGTTGTAGTGTCTATGACAAGGAAAAGTCTTTGTAAGCTACCAAAAGAGAAACATAAACACCAACCCAAGCACAGAACCTTTGATTTATAATCTATTCTGAATGCAAAATAAGAGAGAAATGATGTCACAAATCTTATGGGAGTAACCAACCAATGTCTGACTAAAATCCTACTCCATGAGATGAACCCCATAACTGACACTGCTAGAGTGACCAAGAAAAGGACAGAGACCTAAAGTTAAACTAAATATTACTGGCAAAAAAAAATCTTATTTGGCCACCAAGGAGGTACTTCCTTCTGCTGCAAATTGGAACAAATTAGAAGCCTGTTCCTTTCTAATGAAGTACAGAAAATGACTGGATCTGAATAGGAGATGAGGTGGAGAGGACCTGGGAGAAGTACAGAGTAGGAAACTGCTTTCAAATTGCATCTCTTTAAAAAAAGAATCTATGGTTCATAAAGGGAGAAAAGTAAAAAAATGAATTTTAAATATCCATATTATATATACATAGTCTATGACTTTATAGATTCTTAGCTTTATTTATTTGATTCATAAGTACATTTCAGTGTTGATTCTGTATTTGTCTTATTTTTCTAAAATTTTATTCATTTCTCATTTATAACTTGTTTCTCCATCATTATTGAATTTTTTTAAACATACAGCAACCATTCTGCTCTCAACTTCTTTGAGTTCAATATCTTTAAAGGCTACATTTAAGTACAGTAATATTTGCCTCTCTTTGCTTGGCACAGGAAGTATGATTTTAGCTTATAGAAAACACACAATGTTAATTAAGATACTTTATATAGTTCTTACATATATTAAATATATTCAACAAATAATAGAATTTAAGCAGTTTTCTTTTTATCAGTTCCTGGGAAAGACCTAGTGGGAATCTGTAGAAGTCAGAAGAAAACAAGATTCCCTGAAAGCTGAACTCACAAGGCCTTTGTGAACAGTCCATTGTGGGTGATAGAAACTGAACCAAGGTCCTCTACAATATCAATACATGTTGTCCTCTAGACTCATTTCCATACCCTAACCAATAGTCTATTCTTTGAGATAATAGTCCTTGTCCTTGGAAATATACCCAGAAATGGTATTGTTAGATCACATTTTTACATTTTTTTATGAACATTCGCCATGTTCATTATAATGAGTATACTAATATACACCCCCATAGGCCCAGTATTTTATCAAGAACATTTTTCATTTTATATTTTTTTGTCAAAATGGTTATTCCTTTTTTGTTTCTGGTTTTATTATTATTATTATTACTATTATATTTTATTACTTAAAAAATACCAACCCAAATACCCACTCCCTCCAAACACTCCTCCTAAGAGAGGGCAATGCACCCCACCCTGTGGAACGTCCAAGGCCCTCCCTACTACGTCTAGGTTGAGCAAGGTATACATTCAAAGAGAATAGGATCCTAAAAGCCAGTACATGCAGTAGA
Organism: Bramus lutescens; assembly: GCA_001685075.1. NCBI lineage: Eukaryota > Metazoa > Chordata > Mammalia > Rodentia > Cricetidae > Bramus > Bramus lutescens. Next base: position 120,230 of record LOEQ01001187.1, read on the forward strand.
GACAAATCCCAGTGCCACCGTCATTGGCCCCTCAGTCTGCCCCAACTGTCAACCACATTCAGAAGGACTAGTTTGATCCCATGCTCATTCACTCCCAGTCCAGTTGGACTTGGTGAGCTCCCATTAGCTCAGGCAAATTGTCTCAGTGGGTGAACCCCTCATGGGATTGACTTCCTTGCTCATACTCTCACTCCTTCAACTCTTCAACTGGACCTTGGGAGCTCAGTTTTAACAATAACCATCCAAGCTGATTTGACATGATATTTCGTTATGGTTAGAGGGTGAGATTTACTCTGATACAGAATCTACTCACACATGAAAAATGTATTAGTGATAACTGCTATCTATTGAGGAGAAGCATGTTGCTGTAATGCCTTAATATAATGCTCTGAAAATTAGTTAAATATTTTTGATTTATCATCTTTTGGATCTCTCTAGAACATGGGGAAATGGGGTGCTGGTAGAAGATTTCATTAAAATTAAAGGCACTTGAGAAAGCTGTATCAATTTCTACAACTCTTGAACCAAAGAGGACTATTACAGGGGACAACAGAGCACAGGTGATATGGCTGGGTAGGTGAAATAGGTTGTTTAGGAGTCAGAGGAAATATATACTGGGACTAAAATTAATACGTAAAAGAAGACATGATTTACTATCAGCTTATACTCTTACTTAAAAGTATTTTAATGGAGAATGTTATGATTATACAAAATAAAGCATGTAAAAGACACATCGTTCTATAGACTGCAGTAATTTATGCATAATAATTTCAGATATGCCTACTTATCTGACAATATAAAATAAAAAAAATAGTTCCATGAATGTTTTATGGCTATCTGTCCATTTATGAATTAAATATATATTTAAATAAATATATTTTAAATTATATATATGTGTGTGCATGCATATATATAACCTCAATTGATGTTCCATCTTTCCAAATGACTCTAGTTTCTGTCAAGTTGACAAAAGAAGTTAATAGATACTCATGCTTTATTTATTATGTGTGTTTATTGCATGTGTGTATGTGTGTTAATGTATTTACACAAATTTCTATTTTTTTCTTGATTGAGAAAGTCTAGTGTAAACTATAAACCAATTCAATGAACAGACATAAGACCTCTATTTGGTTTCTTACACTGATCTACTAGAAAAAGATTCTTGTAGAAACAACTAGTAGAGATGTAAAGAAAAATAAAACCATAAAATTTTCAGGTAAATAGACAGAATGTATGGAAGAAATTCTACTGAGTGAAGTTATTCAGAAACAGAAAGAAAAATGTCCTGTGTTTTCTAGTATGTGAGTCTTAGCTTTGCATGTTTTGATTTTTGTTTAACCCAGAGTATACCTAGAAAACAATAAACTAAGATCAGAACATTGTAGGTTGACACTGTTAGGAATAAAAGATCATTAAATACAAAGAAAATTAAAGGGGAGAGTGGTAATATTACAGGCAAAACAATTCATGCATAGAGAGTTTAGGACTTTGGAAAATAGGGTGCTGGTATATTAAATCAAAATTGAAGGTACATGAAAAAGCTGCAATATCTACCAATATTGCAAACAAACAAAAAATATTACAGGGGATAATAGGCACAGATTATATGGCTGAATAAGTGAAATACTTAAAGTTTAAAGCTGTAGGTAGAGAGTACTCATCCATTTCTAGCCACTCAGACCTGAATAATCACATGAAAACTATATTAATTAAAACACTGTTTGATCTATGACTCTGGCATATTTCTAGCTAGCTCTTACATCTTTAATTCACCCATTTTTAAAATGTATCAGCATGAATCTGTGGCTTACTGGTAAGGATCCAGTGTCTCTTTTATTTGTCAGCTATATGGTGTCTCTCTGACTCTTCCTACTCTCTCTCTCTCTCTCTCTCTATATATATATATATATATATATGTCTGTGTGTGTGTGTGTGTGTGTGTGTGGCTATATATGTATATATACATAGATAGATATAGATATAGATAGATATCTTTTAGCCTGTATTCATCCATACCATAGATCAAAACAAATTCTTTATAAACCAATGGTAATAAAAGATATTCACAGCATACAGAGGGGAATCATACATCATCTCCTCCTATCTGTCTAAATAAAAAGAAAAGTCTTAATTTTAACACAGTAAGATTACATATAACATATAAAGATTACATATAATGTAGTATGGAGGCTGCTTGCTTGTTCCCAGCTGCCCAGATCCAAAATAAACCCAGAAACTGTTAATTAAATCACTACTTGGCCCATTAGCTCTACCTTTTTTTAGGCTAACTCTTAAATCTTAATTTAACCCCTTTCTATTAATTTCTGTGTCATCATGTGGCTGTGCGTTATCGGATAAAGTTCTGAAACCAATAATATTCACAGCATACAGAGGGCAATCCCACATCACCTTCCCTTTTCTGTTTAAATAAAAAAGATTTTAACTTTAACATAGTATAATGACATATAACAAAACATGTATTAAAAAGAATCACAGTTACAATATTTCTATCTACTTTATCTTTTATCATAACTATGGAAAACTATAATTATGATTATCTATTCTTCAACTCCATCAAAGACTCCAGAACGATATATTGCCCAAGTAAACAGGAAGTGCGTTGTAGGTACCTTCCAAAACTTTAAATTGACAGAGATATCTCACTGCCAGAACAGTTATTTAAAGTTTTTCTCTATCATTGGGCCACATATCTTCAACCTACCAGCTCATAGTGTCTGGCAGACTTTTTCATGAAGCAAGAAATTTCAAAGATAGTTCTGCCTATGTTGGCAGTTTGTCAGTCACTTTCTTCTTTGTTCTGCAGAATATCTGGCAGACTCTTTCATAAAGCAGGAACCCCAAAATATGGTCTTACCTTTAGGCGAGCTCAGCAGTCATTTCTCTGTGGGTCCTGCATGTCAGCTTCACACAGTATAACATCAAGCAGTCCAGGCAAGAGTAGTTTTTTGCCCCAATGCCCTACAAACTCCATGAGAAGCCTCTTCAGTGCCCATCTTCCTCTTGAAGCTATTTGTGCTGCCAAGATCAGCTGTGCCTCATTGCCATGAAAAGCCCTAAGCTATAAAATCATTAAATGCCAAATTCTGAAGTTCTCTGAACGATTTGAAGAATACCTATTTAACTGAAACATCTTTATATATCTAAGAAGCCTAACGAACAATACTACAAGCTTGACTATTATAGATGACTCTCTATTAACCTATATTTCTTAATTACCCATTACATTTTTTAAATGAGCTGCAAAAGCACAATGCCCTAATGAAGAGCAGAAATAAACATATATAACAAAATTGACCTTAAATTAGTATCAGTAGGCCAATATACATACCAATGAAAAATATTCATCTCTATATTATATCCCCCTTTAAATTTAAAGAAACATTTATAAACAATATTTGGAATTTGGGCATAGTTCTCTCCAAACTGCTTCTTGCTTTTGGTTGGGTGAAGTATTTTTTGGGTGTTCATAGTGAACTTTCAAGGGTTCTTTGTCCAACAAACCACATTAGTCTGGAAGGATTCCACAGGTTCTCATTCTCTGGGGAAACAAAAGAAGAACCCTTTGTTCTAAATCAACATATCCTTATACTCAAATTCTGAAGTCAAGATACCTTTATGTTGGTTTAACTTAGCATTCCATACAATGAAATGTCTCGGTACATAGCTATTTAACAGTCAAAATATTCAAAGAAATCATAGTAATATACATAATCCAGACTCTGTGTATATTCAATCTTTACATGGCTTTTTTTTTTTACTTCTTTTAATCTATGACTATCTGTACTCTGTCTCTTTAGGGACTTCATTTTATTTTTCTGAAAAATGAATTACTTCTTTTTAGAGCTCTCTATACTCTTTTTCTTCTCTGTCCCACACTACATACATTTATCCATCACTGTGATGCATTTAGAAGTCTTTTTTCTTAACTTGAATCTGTCTTTAGTGTGTATATGTAGCTATTTTCTGACCAGAAGCACCTTTTAAAAAACGTTAAGTGGGCATGACTAGAGCTATCATGGCCCTGCCTCCTATCTCTGCCCAGCCCAACATTGCAGAGACATGCTTGCTGCCTCTGAGAGCCATGTACATTGCCCCATTTTTAGGCACACAGCAGTTCTATGCTACCATTAAGCAAGTTGTAGCACCCTGCTCACAGACCCCATTTAAATGCTCTGTAGTTTTACCACCTGAAAAAGTCAGCAATTTTTGCTGCTGAACCAGGAAGGCACCATTTTTAAAGAAGTATTACAGCTTTTACTACACCTCTCTTGCAAACAGAGACTATCTGAAATAAAATGCTTTTACCAAGAAGCTGCTCTTAGCTTCCAGTTTCCATGTTGTGGATCTAGAAGCCCTTTTTCTCTTTTTAGTTTTTTTTTTTAATAAAATTTACACGGAAATTCCTGTCCCTCATTCACATGCCAATTTTTGGGGGAGGCTACCCATTTATTTCTTGATGTCCAGACCAAACAAACAAACAAACAAACAAAAAAAAACTACATAGAAACTGTATTAATTACATCACTGCTTGACCCATTAGCGCTAGCTTCTTATAGACTTATTCTTACATATTAATCCCATCCATTTCTATTAATTTGTGTTTCCTCATGTGCCTGTGGCTTACTGGTAAAGTTCTAGCCAGCAGTCAGGCAAAAAGTGCGGGTGGCGCAGCCAGGCAGGACACAGAGGCAGGGTGACAAGGACAGCAGAATTCTAAAAGGAGGAAAAACTCAGTCTGCAGTCTTAACGCAGATGCAGAGGAAGCAAGATGAGAATGCCTCACTGATAAAAGGTACCAAGCCATGTGGCTAGCACAGACAAGGATTATAGTTTTATGTTGGATGTAAGAGTTAATAAGAAGCCTGAGCTAATAGGTCAACCAAATTATGATTAATGTAGACCTCTGTGTATTTCTTTGGTACTTAACAACTGCAAGTCTGGGCAGGACAGAAACCTTTGCCAACATCTTCTATTTTATCATTGTGAGTCTACAGTTTCATATCTAATTTCTTTTATCATAACTAAGGAAATCTGTAACTATCTGTCTTCAAGACTTCAATGACCCCAGAAGGATATAATATTACCTAAGTGAACAGGAAGTGCATTGTAAGCAACTTCCAAAGTTCTAGAGCTGGCAGAGAAATCTCAGTGCCTGGACAGTCACCCAAACTCTTCTGTAATTTTGGGACATCCATCTTTAGCCTATAGGCCCATAATATCTGGCAGACTTTTCATTGAAGCAGGAAATTTGAAGATATCTTCTGCCTTATAGTGGCAAAGTTTACCAGTTGCTTTCTTCTCTGTCCTGCACAATGTCTGAAAGTTTCTTCTGTGAAGCAGGAACCCTGAAGGACCACCCCAACTTTTGGAAAGTTCAGCAGTCACTTTCTATGACACATGCAAGTCCATTTTATACAGCATGACATCAAGTAGTTCAGGAAAGAGCAGTTTCTTTCCCAGATGAGTATCCTTGTCACATTGAAGGCAGATTCCATAATGAGTTTCATCAATGCCCAACAGCCTATCTGAAGTGATGGTGTTGCTAGAAGCAGACATATTTCACTGTCAAGAAAAGTCTAAGTTTTTAAAACATTTTAATTGCCATGTTCTGTAGGTCCTTGAAAGATTTGAAAAATACATATCCATCTGAATAATATCTCTGTACATCTAGAAAACAAAACTTGCATGACTACATTATAAATGACTATATATTATCTGTAATTTTTAATTATACATTACATTTTTAAATAAACTGCACAAAATAATAAAATAAACAAAAGGAAAAATATGCGTAAGACAAAACAGACCTTGAATTTGTATCAAGAAACCAAAGTCCATATCCATGTATTCATCTCAATATTATTTCTCCCTTTTATTTACTTATTTATTTAGAAATTTACTGTGACCATTAATCACTTATAATCAACCCCTTTCAAATGAAAACAAATATTTATAAATACTTTGGGAATTTGGGTGTTGCTCTCTCCAAACTGCTTCCTGCTGTTTGTTGGGCAAAGTATTTTTAGTGTTCATGGAGACCTTGCGAGGAGTTTTGTTTCATCAAGCCACATTAGCATGGAAGAAATCCACAGGTTCTCATCTTCTGTGGAAACAAAAGCAGAACTTCTTTTCCAAAGTAACATATTCTTAGACTCAAATTTTGAAATCAAGATACCTTTAAAATATATTTTTTTATTTAGCTTAGCAACCCCCAGAATCAAATGTCTCTCAGCAGGGAAAAAAAAATTGAAGGAAACAGAAATATACATAGTCGATACTCTCTGTGTATATTACATCTTTGCATGGCTTATTTTCTTTACTACTTTAATATATGACTGTCTGTATTTTATACTACTTTTATCATCTCTTTAAAGACTTTGTTTTATTCTTTTAACTTATTTATTTTTATAACTGTAATTTGTAACATGCTGCTCACAGACCCCATATAATTGCTGGACCTCTGGAAAGAGTTCTTTCTGACAGCACAAACCAGGGAAACAGATCTTAAAGAAGCCATGAAATTTTTTCACTAACACTGAGTCATGAAGACTTCTCTTAAAGGAGAAGGCTCTGCTTGCCACCAGCAAATGGAGTCTATCTAAAAAAAAAAATGTGACTACCAAGAACCTGTGCTTAACTCTGTACTTCTGTGTCTAGAATTCTTTCACAAGCTCTCTCAGATTCTTTGTGGATGCAGTTGGCAAATTTTGGCATGCTACTTTGTAGGCAGAAATTGCTTGTTCATTTCTTTGCCCCTCAGACCTGATAAATCTCACAGAAACAATATTAATTAAGCACCGTCTCACCAATGACTCAGACATATGTCTAGTTTAGCTCTTGCATCTTGAATTAACTCATTTTTATTAATCTATGTATTGGCACGAGGCTGTGACTTACTGGTAAGTGTCCAGCATCTGTCTCCTTCAGTGGCTACATGGATTCTCTCTGATTCTACCTACTCTCTCTATAAATCTTTTCCATCTGGCTATATTCTTCCCCAACATAGGCTGAAGCTGCCTTTTTATTAACCAGTGATAGTAAAATATATTCACAGCATACAGAGGGGAAATCCCATATCATAAAGGTTTAAGTTATATAAAGAAATTAAGAAGTAGGTAAATAGGGAATAGGTTAGACAAAAAGTAAGGGTGCATTAATAAGCCTCATGGAAATCTACTCTTCTGTTTGCTAATTATCAGATGTTTAATATTAAAGGGGAGATTTGAATAGATAAACCCTGTATGGGTACTTCTCCTAGAAGACATACATTATTAAATGAAAATTTTGATGTCAGGTGTAGAATGCTTTTTCATTAGTTATTGGTAATGGAATCTCCATGACACATAAAACCAAAAAGACTATTGTCATTGTTGTCAATTATACACCATACAGAGATGGTAACTATTGCTAAATACGAGATGCAAGACACAAAGGCATCACCATTAAAACTACCAGGAAACTACCTTGATGACTAATTAATAAATGTTGAAAGATTCTTTAGAGGCTGCTTAAGAAGAAAAAAAACCATCAGCAGTCTTATTCAACACTGAACTATGCATGCTATAATATCATCCTAGTTGGCAAATTTACCTACTGGTACAGTAATGCAATGATGGTTTGGGGAAAAACAACAGCTTTCTGATTGGATATGTGGCCTGTTACAAGTTAGGGAATTGAAGCCTGTAACTGTAAAACTGACCAAAATCCCGTGACTGTGGAGATCATAGTCGTTAGTGGGAAATATACTGCGTCATTTTATTAAATGGGTATGCTATCAAACTATTCTCGGATATTTGTCTTTATACCCCTATGTCTATGCTGTTCTAAACTTTTGTCAGAGAAACTTCCTTGAACACTAGGTAGTGGTTAATTCAAAGACATATACCTCGTCAAAGGGTCTGGTCTAAATAGCCTTGAATGCTCAATTATAGATGGGTCATAGATAGGAATACCTTACCATCCAGTGCTCAGGGGACTTTGAGGAAGAGCTAGAAGAAATGATGAGAGAGACTATAAAGAAAAATAGAGCTGTGAAATGGTGGTATGCATGTTGCAACCATCAGCCCCCAGCAATTATGCTTACTTGCACAAAACTGATCTAATCAAAATAGTAGCATGTCTGGAGGAGGTATACTTTAGCCTTACACTACCAAAGGAGCTACCGGCAGCTGACAGTTACTGAGGAAGGGAGAGTTACTCTTCTTTGGAGATGTGGCTGCAATTGGCTTCCTCATGATCCAGTTTATGTCCTTGTGCATATAGATAGCATTAACTGAATTCAGCTATATTAATAACAAGATAAGGTAGGACATGAGTTTTAAAAGGAGAGAGTAGGATAGGGAACATTAAGAGGAGTTTGAAAGTGACAGTGGTGGATGAATATTATTGGTACAAACTGTATACTTGTATGAAACTTTCAATTACAGGTAAAAGGTATCAATATCCACACAGTATGCATCAGAGAACTTTGGGTTTTTGTTATAAGACAGTACATTTTGACATTTTTCTAGTAATTTCTAGTTTCCTATTGTGATATAGGTGATAATCTTGGATGGATTTGCTCTTCATGAAGTATTGTTTCCTATTCTATTCACCCACATACTGGTGTTTATCCATCATATCCTATATAATCACAAGTGTTATTTTTTCATTTGTATCTTCTATTTAACTGATATTGGTGATAATTGCACTACAAAGGAACCTACATAATATCATTTGATATTTACAATGTAGCCTTCATATTTATTTTTAGTGTATTTTTGTTCCTCTTGATTAAGTTAATTATGGTTCTATCATCATACCACTGTATCCTAAGAGATGGTAGGGAACTAGAAAGCCCACAATTCTGTATAAGTCAATACATCTGCTCATCAAGATAGTGCCTGTCCCATATACGAGAAGCCATTCAAACAATGAATTAGTATGTGATTTCAGTAACAAGTTATGTGAGGAATCTGCTTCTCTCTCACAGTTTACAGATGTCTGAGACTCAGCACTGAGTTTTTCAGGTTGTAGACACGTAATAAATGCTTGCTTAACATTAAAATGTACTTGTGGAATCCTATCTCCTCTATAAAATTTGGTATTAAAAATATACATTGATTTATTTTGTGAGTAAATCTTTCTTGATTGATAACAATTCAACTAATAACATAGATATACTTCTCTTGATCTTGTAGCCCACTGTTAGTTTTGAAAGAAAACATGGATACTTAATCTCCATGTTCTCAAGCAGAGACCTTTGAACCTCTTAAGGGATAAATGTGAAAAACAACATATCAAATGTAGCATTTTTCTTTAAAGAGAGTTATCCTGGTTTACTGAAAACTTTGGTGAAGACTGCTATAGCATTTCTTTAATTTTTATGGTAAATACTAAGGAGTAAACTCTGATCCTGATTATTATAATAACAACTCAAATTCCAGTTGTGATTTTAGTTATGATTTTGAGTAGGTAGGCATGTTTAGCTGCTCTGTGCATTAAGCGATATATAGAGAGGAAATATCTCAGCAAGATAAGCAATATTTATAAATGAAGCCTGATTAATGACTGACCAGCTTTCATCTTTGCTGGCAAAGCGGCAGCCATAAATGACATGTCAGATATGACATCTAAATTTCTTATTCGTGGGTTTCCCACCCTCACTATGGATACCGTTATATTATGAAATCTTATACTTCACTGAAGGAAACCTGTAGTGGTAATGCCCTTTACATTGATCTCATGGATATTGATCTTACAGATAAGTGTTTTTCTTATGTCAGAAGTCCATTTATACATTTGGCTATAACTATCCCTGTAGATTGGAAAGTGCCTTGGCTGCTAATCTCTAATGCTGAGTCTCACATGTCAAAAAACAGTTCTGAAAGCCGGAGGAGAAATCTTGACAGTGAACATTTAATGGTGATGTGTGCCTAATGAGGAAGTAAGAACCCTCCTGCAAATTGGATTCTAGTGTCTTCAGTCAATCAAGGGAGATCACAACACTCATATTTTAAGATACGGGAAGTAAAGTATTCCTTGGGCAGATGAACATTTTCTATAGAGAGAAATAAATCATTGATGGGTTGATGATTCTGTGAAGGTTGTGGCCACCAAATGATTTGAGATTCTCCTTCCAAGCATTTATGTCTATGTATATATACATATATAATATATGTGTGTACATATATTGTCCTTACCTATATAGTAACTCTCATTTCATTTATCTTATTTCTATATTTTTGTCATTTTCATCTTTTATTTAATTTATGTAGTCAGCAGTGTTAAGATCGAATAAACAAATTCCATTCATTACTATTTGTGAGACTTGACAGAATTAAGCTTCCTGAAATTTAATTTTCTGCCCTTTCTACATTTTTTTCTTTCTTTCTTTCTGTTTTTTCTTTTGTTTGCTATTTCCTTTCTTCAATATTGAGGGTAGAACCAAAATTGTTAGCAAGCTGTGCATGAACTCTACCCACTAGTCACACCTCAGCCTTAATTTCCCTATATCTAATGACAGAAGTTTTAATTTAGCAACCTTACTATTTGCTGCTTTCTAAAATCTCTTCAGAAGAGCTAACAGGTTTAAGGACTGCACTTGGAGCAATTATGTCTATAAGGATTGTAGTTTTCGCTCTTTTTTTCTTAATGAGATAATAGATGTGCATGAATTAAAAAGTATCACTGATACCATGAGGTATGGAATATTTATAAACTCATAATCTCACTGCTATCTTTAGCACAATAGAATAATGCCTGTCTCACAAGCCATTCTGTAAAATTAAACCATTCAACATCAAAGGAAATATAAGCCCTGACAACAATGCAGTAAACTGCCAGGAAAAACATTTTCACCACTTTCCAAAACCCACACTTAGCTGATGTTAGGAAATAATTGTTTCTGACATCTTGTTTGAGACTCTGGAAGTGTTCATATACATAAGAGGTCCTAGGTCACAAGCCTGGTTAGACAGACTCAGAAAGACACGTTGGAAAGAGAGCTGTGAGAATCCGCAAGAGACATGGCACAATCAATACTTTTGAAAAGAACTTTAGGATACCATTCGGGATGTATACATAAGGGTACTATAGAGACTGACAATCCTGTGGAATAGAACAAATAGAATCTGGATCAAGCTAGTTAGTGTAAGTGAGCTGCAAAACATCTCCAAAGAGAGGTTAAACTCAAAGCAAACTCTCGGGCTGGTGCCCTTGCTTCTTTACCTGTTAGTCTAAGGGATAGTTGTTTACACACACACACACACACACACACACACACACACACACAGAGAGAGAGAGA
>LOEQ01001187.1:160373-195689 GCA_001685075.1 Bramus lutescens
AATGATTTGACAGCTGTCCCGATCTCTACATCTCCAGAAGAAGATTCCACATGGGAGTTTCTCAGACTGATTCTTGACCTGTCAATGAAAGTTCTGAGACAGGATGGGAAATACTTCACACAGGGGAATTGTGTCAATTCGACTGAAGCCCTGTCACTGTATGAAGAACAGCTGGGGCGCCTGTATTGTCCTGTGGAATTCTCAAAAGAGATTGTCTGTGTCCCTTCATACTTGGAATTGTGGGTATTTTACACTGTTTGGAAGAAAGCTAAGCCTTAAAGATGAGCATCCCCTCAATGTCGTGTGCTGCAAGCCGCCTTCCTAACTTCCATTTGCCCTAATATGCCATCAACCGTGTCAGGCAACTGGTCATGAATTCCTTCAAGTGTTTTGTTTGTTTGTTTTTAATTATTATTTTTAATTTAAAAAAGCCAATGGGAAAAAATGTATATTTTGGTGAGTAAGGGTGTTAATTTTTGAAAGTCAGCCAAAGGACAATGAAACAGCCCAGCGAAGACTGCGGAATGCACTGACCCCCTAGAATGTGACTTTAGGATTTATCTTTTTTTCTCTGTGTGGGGTTTGGGTTTTAGTTTTGGCTTTAGCAGACTTTAATTTGGACATGTGGAGGAATGAACATCATTGTTCTGGAGAGAAGTTCCTGATAGTGTTTCTCCCCCTCCACCCCCAAATTGACTTAAATCTTAGAATTTGGTGCTTTCAAAAGACATGATTAGCAATGCTTCAATTAAAATTACCAAAGAGAAAAAAACCAGTAATGACAATGTGATCAGGTCACCTCAAGTCCCTGAAAGCCTTTTTTCCTTGACTTGATGGAGTAGACCTTCTAACTATACGCAAAAATGAACCCTACTTTTCCTGATGTGCTTTTTTCGGGTGTTTTGTTACCATAGTAATAAAAGGAAACAAAAACCTTTTACCTGCTAATCTTTGTCAATAAAATAGGTTTGTAAAAGCATAAAAAAGGGTGGGCAGCAAAATAAAAACAATAAGAAAAGAAATGATCTCTTTACTCACAAAACATGCTTAATAATTGCATGCATTGTGATGACTGTGGATACAAATATGTCTTCATGATGATTTGAATTGAAGCCTCAATGTCTAAATACTAAATCATTCACAGGTCTGTCCTACCTAGAATGTGTATTATTTCTGAACAACTCTGGGTTGTCGACAGGGCAGTCTACACCTTAATTCTGGGTAAAGTGTTCTGGTGGAACAGAATGCTTACCTCACAACCTGCCTTTCTTTCACCCCCAATCATCTTTTATTTCTTTCTGTAGTAATGTGTGCTTCGCTTTCCACATTGTCATCATGGTATCTCCAATGCTTTCTCCCCTCTAAACCCTTACTTTATTACAAACTGTACACACACTTTGAAACAAGTAGAAGTATCCAGGGATCTTTGGTGTCACACACTCAAATGAGAGAAAAAAAAAAAGGAAATGGTGGTCAGGTCATAAAAGGGGACATAAGAAAATAATTATCCCTGTGCTAAAACCAACAAAATATACTCATAGATTTTTGGATTTCAACATAATGTGCTGAATAGTACTCCTGCCTCAGGCCACCCTCCTCTTCTGCTTGATTTAGGTGTTACAGTTTTACTTTTGAGTTAAGACTGCATGCGCCAATAAAAGTGAAAATAAAAAAGCTGAAATTTCTAAAATGTCACGCCATGGTATTTAAAAAAAAACCTGGAAATAATTTTTCCATGCAAAAGTTTATAATCAGTTAACTATAATTAAGTAAATGGACCTAACATGTAACACATGTATTTAAAAGGTATCAGGTTAGTAACACAAATCAAGTTACTAGACAATGTATGGAATGAATGGAAGGAATTAGAAACTAAAATTATGAGATCCTGGAAGACACTTGTTAAAATAGTAAAAGAAATATGGCTTTCTTATAACAAACTGTTGTCATAAACCCCAAAGCATGAAGGCTGGTATCCTGGCTAGTTATATGTCAAATTGACAGAAGCTAGAGTCATCTGAAAAGACAGAAAATCTATTGAGGAAACACCTCCATAAGATGCAGGTGTGGGGCATTTTCTTAATTAGAGATTGATGGCACATGTCTTCATCCATTGTGGGTGGTGCCACCTCTTGGCTGGCGGTTCTACAAGAAAGCAGGCTGAGCAAGGCACGAGGAGCAAGCCAGTAAGCAGCACCCTTCCATGGCCTCTTTTCCGTTCCCTCCTCCGATTTGTGGTCCTGTTTGAGTTACTATCCTGGTTCCAACTACGACAGACTGCAATGCGAAAGTGCAAGCCAAATAAATCCTATCCTCCTCAAGTTGTTTTTGGTCATGGCTTTTTGTCAGAGCAACAGAAACCCTAACAATGACAGCTGGTTAAGGTAACGCATGAGGAGCATGTCAACTTTAAAAGCAAACAAAGACAGAAAAATCAGACCCTAAAATTTTGTAATTTAGGACAAAGCAGAGATCAGGGTGAAGCTTCACGGAGAGTGTGGACTCCTAAAATCTGAATTTTGTGAGTGCTCACTCCTTCTCAATATTGTTTCCTAGACAGCATTACTTTGATGAGCATTTGGATCATATTGTTTCTTACACATAATAGAAGAGACTGAAATTAAAGTGATTGATATTTAGAAATGTTATGTAGCTCAGAAATGATGAAAGGCTGCACTGGGCTGCAAAGTCAAATTCTGGTTCTGCAGTTGTGAGGATGTGCATGTTGCCTCTCTCTATACAGACTCCTGTAATTGTGTCTTGCCTTTATGTTTAGAACTTAGAGGAGTCTTCAGTTTGCAAACTGAACGCAGAAGAGGGCAGTTGTCATAAAGCTGAACACACAGATTAGGACAGTTCCAGGATCTAAAGTAAGCAACTTCAGTATTCTGATGAGCTTTAATCTAAGTCATGATACTCTCTTTTTCAAAAGTCATTTCTCTTCATTCTTATTCTCCTTAAGGAAGCAAGTTAAAAAAATAAAACAAAAAAACCTGATTAAACAAATATTCCTTTTAAATCTCCTGCACTTCCCTTAGAAGCAAGAGCTCCAAATTCAGTTTGCCAAAATGTAAGCTAAGGGTTGCTTGTCAAGTGTTTGAGTAAAATTGAGTTCCACACCATCCCATCGCACCCTTGAGTAGCAAGAGTAGTTCTATTTTGTGCCGTTCCTGCCAGAATCTCACATTTCTTTCTAAAAGATGATAGGGGAAAACTTGTGATTGCTCTAAGTAGCCCTCAGGAAATCACGTGTATCTACTCCCCACATGATATCAGTGCCTCTAGTGGATGAATGGTGCCTTAAGGCATCAGCAAATATAAACCACTCTTCAAATTTTAAAAATAAGATCTGTCAAATGCTGTACACATATGTATGACAACACCGGTGATATTTTATTTTCTGTTCTGATTTAGTTACTTGACAAGCATTGAAACTAGTTAAACAACTTTTATAGTTCTGCGACAAAGTCTCATGTGGCACAAAAGCCTTGAGCTCACCATATATTCAGAGATGACATTGAATTTTTGATCCTCTCTCCATCTCATAAATGCTGGGATTACTGTGTCATGCTACTGTGCCTGGATTATGCAGTACTGGTAATCAAACCCAGAGCATTGTACACGGTAGAAAAGCACTCTATGAACTGAACCATACTCCCCACCTCATCAACAACACAGTTTAACAAATGCCCACATACCAATTTCATTTTCAGATATTATTAAATTGTACTGATTTTAGAATTTACTAACCTTAGGAGATAAGAAAAATTTTAAATCAATCAACTTCTTAATTACCGTGACTTGTGGACTGAGCCTATATACCCTTTGCCTCAGAGTTTCCCTGGAAATTTATGGTAATAGAATGTTGGCTAAATAATTGTTCAGAATATAGTAAGAACTACAGAAGAATAGAATGTTGGCTAAGTAATTGTTCAGAATATAGTAAGAACTACAGAAGAATAGAATGTTGGCTAAGTAATTGTTCAGAATATAGTAAGATCCACAGAAGGCCTCCAAAAACAACATAACTTGATAATCTGAGACAGAAACTAGATAAAAAAATTAAAAACTACTTACAGATTATTTCCATTTAATACTCTTCAAGGTCACAAGACAGAAAGAAATATAACAGGTTTTATTAATTCACATTTGGAGATGAGGGAAATGAGGCATGGAAATTTTCCTTATCCACTCTCATTTTTCTGTTTTACATAGTTTCATAAGGTGCAAAATGCCAAATAGCACACCTTATAGACAAGCATTGAAAAGATTATTCTGTGTAGAACCCTACTTTGAGGGGATATTAAAAGGGCCTACATAAGTTTGGAAGACTCTAGTTTGAATATAATTAAACTCTAATGTGTGTGGGGGTCCTAAAAAAAAGATATGCTAGACTGAATTGCTTTTTATCTTTCTTAGCTAG
Organism: Bramus lutescens; assembly: GCA_001685075.1. Classification (NCBI taxonomy): domain Eukaryota; kingdom Metazoa; phylum Chordata; class Mammalia; order Rodentia; family Cricetidae; genus Bramus; species Bramus lutescens. The sequence goes on from LOEQ01001187.1 coordinate 164,797, forward strand.
AGGAATTGGCAAGACTTCACAGATGAGCAAGGACAGAAAATAACCTTGAAACAGAGTTCTTGTTTTCCAGTTTGTGCAAATAAAATGTTGCATGCTATTTTTAAAAATAGGGGAAGAGTCTTTATTTCCTTTACCAAAAATTAGTATTTCAAAACTAATTTGTAAAGATCATTGTCAGTGGACTTAAGTGTTGACTCTAATGTTGGAGAATTTGTTCAGTATGGAACAAAACAAATACATGAGTGGATAGATGTCCTCTTGATTCTGTGAATTGTCTGAGTTTGAAGACTGAGCAGTGTTCTCAAGAGTTCCTAGTTGCTTCATCAGTAGTTTTAGGTATTAATTCGAATTACTGAATGTAAAAATCTATGCCATTTAGAGTTCCACAAACCATTTCTTTTCTTACAAAAAGTCAATAGTATATTTTTATTACATTCCTTTCCTTCCTCACCATCTCTAGATCCTCCCCTCCTCCCTACACACCTAACTTCATAACATCTCTTCCAACTTTCCCTTCCACAGAGAGGGCTGCCCTCTGCTGTGTCTTAAGCATTTAGTACCCACCTCCTGGAATAAGCTCACAGATTGCCCATGCCTTCATTTTAGAGTCTAGCTCTTGTCACTTGACTGAGAAACCTGTCTGGTCCCTCAGAGGTTTGCAGTGTATGTGGATTTCTGGCCCTCTGTTCTGGAGTGAAGATTTTAACATACAGCACTACATGCCTATGACAAAGCGTCACCACATTATCACAAAACCTTAAGTATCATTATGCTAGATAAGCACATGGACCCTTAGAAATAGTGAGGGAAGGAAGAGCAATAACATTTGGAGTTAACTGACAAGTCTATAGCCTTAGGGAAGGAAATTATCAGATTGCCTAAGGGAAGACTGTCTCACCCTCCTATAGCTGTCAAGGGTTCCACGATGTCCTCATTTTCTTTTCCATAGCTTTTACTTTCCAAGAACATTTCTATACTTTATATTGAAGGAAAACAAGCAGGCTAAATTCTCCTCCTTGGAAAGAATGTGTCAGCTCTCAAAAATCTCTGACACAAGGGAGAATGGCATCCAGTCTCTTTTATTATTCTAAATGCTGCTGATTATATGTGATTTTAAAATTAAATTGTAAGTGTGACAAATAAACCTTCAATTTTTCTTTCATGTGGACATTTTTTCCAATTCTTCAAACACACTTACTTGCTTGCTTTTATTGAAATATAAAGTCTGATCTTTTTTCTAAATATTCATTCATGGCATTCTGTAATAGTCACAGATAACACATAGAGCACCAAATAATAACTCTCTGAACTAAAGTTCAGGAGTAAAGCATTTGAAAACATAAAACCCACAAAACCTCACAATGACATCATTTTCAAGTGTAGGTCAGGGGAACCTGGTAAAATTTGCTTGAGTTATACATTCACCAAACATTGTGGTTGCACATTTGGGTCATGGTCAGAGTCATGGGAAGTCCTGATGTGTTGTCAAAATAGATGTGACTCTTCAAGAGGTTGGAGTTTGAAACAGTTCCCTTGGAGAGACACAGTGGAGTCAGGGTAAGATCAGGACAATTGGTGCTATCGCTGCCGCTCCTGTTTTCACCGTGCAAAGCACATCAAGAGATGTGTTTTAGGAAGTGATGGATTCATTATTCTTATGGAGCTCTCTGTAAGTCATGGGGGAAGCTGTGCACAACCTTTGTTCCAATAACTGCTATGGCTTGAACTTAAAGCCATTTTAAAGAGCTCAGATTATTTTTCTGACTTTCCTTCTATTCTACCTTTTCCATACAAGAATACAGAATGAATTCACGACTAAATACGTGTATATGTCTGTGTATACATTGCCCTGAGCATCAAGCTAGTGGTTACTTCTGTTATGGACACCAGCTATGTGTTCTCTGATTCAATTCACTCCTTCTGTTATCTACATGGAAATACCCTCGGATTCAACAGTTTGAGTTCAAACCATAAAACCCGCCTTCACGATCCCCAACATCAAATCCAAATGTACTAAACTGGCTGTAAAGTAGGATTACCACAACTTACTCTTGGAGTCCAACTAATTAATGGAAATATTACACAACTCTAAGAGATACATATAATTACCATTTATTATATAATATGCTATACTTTAAATAATATAAGAGATAAAGTCAACCAAATAAACAGATACATAGATCCAGGTATAGAAGGGCTCTCCAAGGCAGTTTAACCCTTGAGGAGTTAGGGTTTGCCACACTCCCAGCCCAGGCAGGTTTCTTCACCAAGCAACAAGACAACAAGTATAGGCTTTGTAATTGTCTTTTTTCAAAATATGTATTTGAAAGTTTAAATTGCATGACTACAGTCAAGTGAATCATTGGTTATTAGGAATCCAGTTTGCATTTAGAGTGTATAGATAGGTGGGTACATATGCATATATGTGTACCATATGTGTGTATTCATATATGCTTGTGAGTATATATGTATATGTATTGTGTAAATATGGGCAAATCCTAAACAACTAACAATAGCCTGAGAGAGAAAAAAATAGGTGATGAAATTGGAGAAGGTGTAGAAATATGACACAAAATTATGAAAGAGGAAATGGGGTGGAGAAGCTGATGTTAAAAAGGAAATCACTAGTAGCAGGGGGATGAGGAGTAAGATAATCTATTGAAACACCTTGTTTTCAAAGTGCAATGAAAGTATTTCACTTCTTATATGTTAATTTGAAAAATAAAACAAAAATCAAAGTAATCATAAAGAATAAATAGAAAGAGCAGATTATGTGTTTTCAAGATTTGAAAAGTATGAATCAAATTTATTTTATTCCTTAAATTATAAGTCAGGTGTCTAAAGAAAATGACTATCTAAATTTCATGAAAACATTATTTTGAAAATTATTGCATTTTTAAAAAGTGTATTTTGCCTCATCTTACATCGACTATTGAGCAAATAATTTTTTAAGTTTGCATTCTCAAGAAAAATTCAAGAAAAAAAGAAAATGAACTATGTTGAGCAAAGAAAAAAAAACTAGGTGAAAATGTCCTGTCAACAGAAGTTCAGTACTTGGCTGCTCTCACAGGGGACTCTGGCCATGAAATATTCTATAGGGTTGCCCCACAAGAGCATGGGTTGTGCTGTTATTTATTTTATTCATCTGTCGTTTTTCATGGGCCATCCCAGGCAGAAGTTTGCATCAGCCTCTACCGTCTCTAAGTAATTCATACCAGTTAAATGCAACCTACAGAGAAGGGAATAGATGAAAGCCACCTTAGCTGGAGAAACTAGCCTAGTAACTGAATTATGGGAGGATGTTATCATAACAGAGTATAATACATCAATAAAATCGGTGTAATTAAAGCTTAAAGTACCATCTATAGAAGCTTAAGTATTGATAACTTGATCACTATGAATATTTCTCTTTTTCCCTAACTCCTATAGATTTTTATTAATATCTTAGTTGTACCTGTCTTTAAATTTTTTTCTGGTGCCATTATTCTTCCCAGTTTTCAATTCTCTAGTAAGATAATTTTTTCTTGCCCACTGTGACTGTTTCACAGGCTTGATTTTACTTTATAAATTTTGTTTCATTAAAGTATCTTGAAATACTTGGAATAAGGAGACTGAGTGGATACATACACTTGTCTAATGACATGAGCCAAATATAATAAAAGCCATGCCTTTGAAACTAAAGTATTTATTTAATCATGAAACTGAACTTTTTAATGGAGAAGACTCTTTAAAAGTCACATTTAGATAAGTGTGCTACAGTGTTCATTTTATACAGTGATATGTATCTTAATTTTATCTTTAACATTTATTAAAGTAATAATTCTTTAATATATTTTATAAAACAATTATGGAAGTATTATTAAGTTCAAACATATTCTGAAAACCTTTTAATTTAATGAAAGCACCCATTGGCCTTCACAATGATTATTCTATCTAACCAGGCACTTAAGATGACAAGGTCATCTTCTTTGCTGTGACATTTAAACCCTTTGAATGCCCTAAAACAAATTATTCATTATTCACGAATCCAAAATAAAATAGCAAGGTCAGCAGAGTGCACCCCCACATTTACAACCTGAGCAACTCATTAAGCTTCTATAATTCTCTCAGGCTTATCAGAAAGCACCCAACCTCCCAACCAGCCACACTGTGGTCACCCAGGGGCATGATGTCCTTTTACCGTTTCTCAGAAAAACAAATGATCAAGAACTGTTGCCTGCTTTCATCCCGGGAAGAAAAGGAAACAACAAACATCATTAAGAAAAGAAACAGGTTGAACTTTGGGCAACATTATGAGTCAGTCCTTGTTGGCTTTAATTTTGCTCTTTACTTCCCACGATTAAAAACTAAGATCAGAAATATCACATTTTGTGCTGCATTAGTCAACTAAGAGAGAGTCTCAGCTGTGTTGACTGTAGGATTCTAAGATGTATGTGTGGAGACTATTTGAATCAAGAATGAGACCATACATGAATGACCTCAAATACTTCAACTTCTGAGAATCATCACTTGCTTTAATATGCATTAATCTTTAATGGTTCATAAAGCCTTGACATTTATTGTAAGAAGTTTGTTAATCTGTATTTCTGAGGATCTCTCAATATGGACTTCCCCCTCATATTCCCACAGTTAGTGATTGGCTTAACTACTTCTGGTTACTATTCTACACACACACACACACACACACACACGCATACACACACACGGAAGGAGGGAGGGAGAAGAGAAGAAAAGGAGACTGGATGGGAGACAGAGATGTAATTTTCTTCGTTTATATTTTTCATTTTATTTTTTATTTGAATAACATTTTTTCATTTATTTCACATACCAACCATTTTCTCCTTCCCCCTCCAATTCCCCCCTTTTCTCATCTACTTTCCTCCCATAAAAAGTAGCATTAATAGAAAATACTGTAAGTGAAAGAACCTTATTAATGGCTTGTTTTTATAATGGTGATTAAAAGCAAAATTAAAAACTAGGCAAAATCTTGATACTGCAATATCACATAAGAATGTTTTAAACTCTCTCAGCTTTTTTCAACACATTAATTATCTATATTATAAAATGAATGATTAATATTAATGCAAATAATAAACAAGAAATTTTGTGCAACAAAAATTTATGAGGATTTTTAGAAGTTTCTTAATTTAATATAAGCAAAAACACGGGGAGTTATGATCATCTTCATTTTCTGAAAAATAGGGTAAGCTTCCTCTATGTTAACAAGCTCAACCAAGATTAGACTACTGAGGTACACAGCAAATACAGATTTTTTTGAACTTTAATTCAAGTTAATCTCTTTTACCATGGGGAATAGGCAGAATAGGAACCTGAATTTGGGTATCAGCAGGAAATTGGTACAAATTTTGTGGCAGCAGTGCTACCATATTTAGAAAGAAGAGGCTTTTGCCATAGAACTTTGGTTCTAACACTATATTTATGATGTCTATTCATGACTATAAGATAAAAGGAGGCATATGAGACAACTTCAGTGCAATAAAGATTTTAGAAGTTAATTAATAGTATTTTTTATTGGTACTTTAAGCCACTGCCTGTGAAACTAGTGATTGCTGCTGGATTGTGAATGAATTATTGTCCCTAATCTAAGCCAAAGCCCCTTTATAAATAAGGAAATTGGGCTGAGATCTATTGGTTGGGAGGAGTGGGCTCTGTTGTTTACCTCTTGGAAGTTTCAACAGATTTTGCCCTATGGCCAATCCAATTCTACTGGTATAACATTACTAGGAGCAGAATTCAGAAGAAATGCAAAAAGTCAGCAGGAAGGAACCCACAGGAGCATTTCCACAACAGTGGTGAAGCTTGAGAAAGAACTGATTTATTCAAGATTTTGCTCCTGTTAGCCTGAAATTAGAACCAAGTTGACCTAAATTTGTAACCCTTGTCCGAAAAATATTTGCGTTTTCAGCGCCATCACTCACTTTGTCCTATATATGGAAATGTGGTCATATTGGAGTAGGTACAAAGAAGAGAGAAAGAAAGCTTTCTTCAAGCTTAGGGGTTTAGCTATGGTCTGTGGATACCATTTGTTTATCCCACTAAGTTCTTCAAATATAAGATAATTCATTTATTATTTTCTTTGATAGAGGCTATAAGTAGTGAATCAATGCTTTCCATCATAAAAAAAAAAACATAAGCTATCAATAAGGGTGGCTAGAAAGGCTGGGGTTTAGCTCAATGGTAGAGTGATGTGGAATTCCCCTCTGTATGTTGTGAATATGTTTTATTACCATTGGTTAATAAAGAAGCTTCTTTGGCCTTTGGCAGGGCAGAATATAGCAAGGCAGGAAATCCAAACAGAGACAGAGGAGGAAAGAAGGCAGAGTCAGGCAGACATAATGTAGCTACCAAAGGAGAAAGATACCAGAACTTTACTGGTTAGCCACAGCCTCACTGCAATGCACAGATTGGGTGAAATGGGTTAATTTAAGATGTAAGAGCTAGCTAGAAATATCCCAGAGATGTTGGCCAAACTCTGTTGTATTTAATATAGTTTTTTTGGTCTGAATTGGCTGGGAGATGAAAGCATTAGCCTCAGTTACAGTAGTGTTCCTGACCAATAAGCACAAGGTCCTGGGTTTAGTCCTCAACTCTGGGGATAAAAGAATTCTAGGCTTCCCTTGGGACTAGAGAGATGGCTCAGAGGTTAATAGCATGTATCGATCTTGCCAAGGATCCTGGTTGGTTTCCTGTTACTCATGTGGTGACTTAGAACTATTCATAATTCCAGTACAAGGGAATCCAAAAGGTTTCCTTCTGGTACATACGCATACATATATAGAGGCAAAATATTCATACACATAAGGTAAAAACGAATCAATCTAAATAAGTTTAAGAGTTGTTGGGAAATTTCATGAGTTAGCATAGGTTTTGGAGTTGATCAAAAGTGACACTGATATTCCATTTAAGCCTTGACTTGGACTAATGCTATAAAAAAATGTAACCTTTCAACATCATGAAATAATATCAGAACTTATGTTCTATAATATTTTATGTGAACATAAACGTAAGTACTTTGCCTAATGAGTAACAAGTGCCCCATAAATACAGGAATTATTAGGACTTGTATAATATTTTTTACAATTTTACAGTATTTTTTAAAGGAATGGGAGTTGGGGAGGGGAAACCATTATCAAAGTACACAAAAATTTATTCTCATTTTAAAAATGTATAAAAGATGGTAAATAAAAATTGATTTATTGAGCTGTGGTACCAATATTTGAAGATTTCCAGAGGATATTTCAAGTTAGTTATCAAGTTGATCATTTATTTGCTTAAAATACTCTGTCAACCACATTCTTCCTAGATTTGAGATAATTTATTTAAAATTTATTTTATTACCATATTAGGTCCAAAAGCTTTAGTTTTAATTTGGAAATCATATTTTACTTTAGGAAAAAAATACAGATTTATTTTTATTTTATGTGTATGGGTGTTTTGACTGCATGCATTTCTGGGTGCCACATCTATGTAGTGCTTTCAGAGACCAGAAGAGTGTGCTGGGTTCCTTGCACCTGGAAATACAGATGCATGTGTGCTGTCATGTGGATACTGGCAACATTACCCAGGCCTTCTGCAAGAGCAAAAAACACTCTTAACCACTAAGCCATCTCTCCAGCCCCTACTCATCTCATTTGAAAGGCTTGTAGTTCACTACATAATTCACAGAATCAGGTGAACTCAGTTAAAATTATTTAAACTTCTAATTCATTTAGTTCTAACAGTTTCATCACCATAACAGAATGCATTCCTTAAGCTATTTGATTCATTAAAACTCACAGACATATTTACAAGGTCTATGGTTCTAACAGAGCTTTTATCCTCTTATTGAAAAGTCATACATATTCAAAGCAATTATTTCAGTGTCCTACTTGATATATTCCAATATGCAGCACTATAAAAGTCCAGTGTTTCTTGGGATCATTAAGATTGTTATTTTTCTTTTATTTTATAATTACCAGTTGGTAAATTAGAAAAAAAAGTACATCCTGAAGACAATATAAACTAGATTCTCAAATTTTTTCTTTGTCTTGCCAGGCTATGAGAAAGCTTGGCCTAATTACTTTTCACTATTTAAAAATGTCCAAGCATGTTGGGAGTATAGTTAAGTGATTCTGATGGTATTATTATTAGCACACTGGGAGAAACATGATAGACACCGGAGTGATGAGCCATGCATGTTGGGCTGCATACTTAATTGCCTTGATTGGAGTCTTTTGGTAAAAGTAACAGACCAGGTAAAAACAGCAGTGTATGTGAAAAATTTTGGAGAAGATATAGGTGTTTCTTTCTCTCCGGGGTGCCCAACCCCCACACATTGCTTTAAGTACTTAAGAACCATTTTTTTTTCCCCTGAGACAGGGTTTGTCTGTAGCTTTGGAGCCTGTCCTTGAATTAGCTCTTGTAGACCAGGCTGGCCTCGAACTCACAGAGATTCGCCTGTCTCTGCCTCCCGAGTGCTGGGGTTAAAGGCGTGCACCACCACCGCCCAGCCTTAAAAACCATTTTTAACATAGTAATGACAGATATGTACAATATGCTAATTCAGATGGACCTATGAGACTGTGTGTAGTGGTTATAGGTGTAAGGTTTGGAGTTTGGCTCAGTCAGTTCCAAGCTGCACGAGTAGCAAAATTCTCTCATTTCCTCTATTTCTTACTCTGGCAGATATGATCAAGCTGACTAATTTGCAAGTAAATTAGATTCTATTGAGTACTGACTAACTACAAAAGGACAGTTATAATTAGCAAGGCAATGGAACTCCTTTATTCTGGTATTGTAATGAAATTGATTCTTGAAATGACATGATTTCTACATCTGAATGCCTTATCTCTTCTGTCGGCGTTGCTCACATCTTCTTACATCTCTCAGGTCTGGAAGCAACTTGATAGAAACTGAGTCTTGATGCTCTTTTTATCCCTGTAGTTTGTACTATAAATGCTTCATTGCTTGTGCCATGGTATAAGAAGGTGTTTGTATCTCTTTCTCGTGGCATTGTAGCTCTCAGAAGTTACTCCTCTTCTGAACTCTTTCTGGTTAGACAAGGGTGTGTTTGTACTTGTGTGTGCGTGCATGCATGTGTGTTTGTGCATGTGTGTTTTTGACAGGGAGAACATGGGAACTTTAGAGGAGGCATATCTCTATACCTCTGAGTTCACCTTGCTGTAATACTTGTTCAACTAGTGTTATATATACGCATCTCCCCTCTTATATACAGTGTTAATCCTTTGACAAGATACAATTAGATAACAGTTCAGTAAGAATAAGAACACATTTGAAGTAGAATGTCCACAAATAATGTTAATTTGTTCTCAGTTTAGAGATGTCCTTGCTCAATAATAATGAATTGGGACTAACACCACAGGACTACAGTTGGGAGAAATAACTCAGCTATCAATCCACATTGATGACTTAAAATTCCATGCTTTTCCTGCTATTTTTCTGTAGTTCTAGAGCACAATTATGATCCTCAGTTTTTATTTATTTCTTTAAATAAATAAATAAATGAAGAGTTAAAGAACACAGGAACTGAGGCATAACATCTGGGTACTGGTGCCATGTTGCGGATGTGCCTCTTCATTCCTAGAATTCTGCATCTCAAACTGGCTCCTTCCTTTGGACAGTTGCCCATCAGACATAGGCTCCTGCTTTGTTTAACTTCTGTTTTAATAAAAGCAGCAGCGGTCTCAGAGAGCAGCGGTGGTTATGATCCTTGGCCAAGGCCATGCCTCCTCCTACTGCAGGTGGTTAGGGTTCTCACCTGGAGAGCACTCAGGTGAACATCTGCCAGGATATGTCACAGCCGAGGGGGGTTTCTCCCCGACTGATCTCATTCCAACAGAACGCCATGAAGTGCAACGGCTTATTAACAGCTACATGAGAGGAATGCTTGCAGCTCAGAGCCGGCAGAATGAGCAGTTTGAGCCCCACCCACCCCAACGTTTTTCCTGACTAGATTTTATAAATATGCTTAATCTATGCTACGGTGCCGGTGAGCATATCCTTAACATTAATCAAACAGCTTGAGGTACTTAAATGGTTCTATAACACAGAAAAATAAAATCCTGCCCGTATTCAAAATCTCAAAGAGCCACATGCAAGGTGAAGAAGGGAAGCTATGTCCTTACTCATGGCAGGAATTTGAAGCTTTTTATACAACTTGGAGAACTATTTCTGTGCTTCTGATAAGGCTTCTTCAAACATTTAAGAATAATTTATAGAGCTTAGAGTGTCAGTAAACCCATTGGGTAAAGAATACCCAGTGGATATGGTTAGGAAATATTAATCATTATTATTTTTTCTAAAATATAGACAGATAGATACATAGATACATCGACAGGTAAATTTTATGTGCTGTGGTGTGGTATGGTGGTGTGTGTGTGTGTGTGTGCTGTGTGTGTGTGTTGTGTGTATGTGTCTCCAGGCCAAATAATTTGCATGCACTTTGATTTCTTTCTCGCCAGACAAACAGATGTTTTGCAATATCACAAATATAATTAATAGTCCAAGTTATGCCCCTAAAGCAATGGATATCGTGAAACATCTTTAACACAAAAGATAGTTATGTTCATGGCATTAACTCTTTCATCTCCCTTTGTGGCTGTCTATCAGCTGCCCAGTCTGGAAACAAATGTCATAAAGCCAAGCTTCCCCATTGCAGCCCTGGTGTTTCTGCTCCCTTAGCTGTCACTCAGCTCAGGCCCTCTATGTAGATGCAGGTTGTTTGCAAATTCTCCATGCTGAACAGCACAGAAGACACAATGGTTTCTTATCATTCAGGAAAGAAGAAGAAGAAAAGGATGAAGGTGGTGCTTGTATGCTCAAAATTGTCTAAATATGACCTCTATCAGTTATAAAGAGTCAAACTCAGTGTGCATCCAGGCTTCTGAGGACTTTCTGCCATTCATTACATCACTTGTGTATTCAAATGTTTTTATTTCAGGCAAATTCAAGCATTCATATTTTGATTTATTGAAACATTTTAAAACCCAAAGCAATTATTAAACATCCATGTGTGCCCAACTCTCTTACCTAGTAAACTGAAGTGTGGCACACTAATGGAAATGATAATTAATCAATAGAAGATAACCATATGTTTAGATATGATAGTGTTTCTTATGGCATATGCTAAGTCCAAGTATAAACAAATTAGTAAAAAAAACATAGTATTTTGTTACACATCAGCAGAATATTGCTTTGGTAAAAATTATATTTGTTTACACCTCCCACTTTTTCTTACAACCTACTTTTTACAAACAAGTTAACTGTGGATTTTCAGCTAAAGGGAATATGCTATACATTTTTTATTGCTTGAAAGCACAATTTTGTTTATGTTGAATCTAATTTACAGTGTTTATCTTAAATCCTGCCACATAGATCCGGAAGCCTAACTGTTACTTCAGGGGTAGATAAGAAAAACTTGAAAGCAGCTAAGCAATAATTATGATACAGTAGTAGAGAGCGGGTGATTTAGGCATGAGTAGCAGAATTACAAGACCGGTCTCTGAGACAAATAATAAGGAAACTCACAGAAAGAAACCAAGAAGAATAATTAGAAAAATCAAGCACTGAAGCAACAGCTATGGTTTGGAGAAAGCCACAATTTTAGGATTCCAGATTTTCCATTGATAATATTTTCTTGACATACCTTTCTTTCTTTGAAGCTATTCAAATACAGATGGTTTGAAGTGACGCTATTGTATGTATATACATGTTCAGGAGCAAAAAATGACAGATTGAAGTAATTCCTAATTAATCATGAAAGGCCATTTTATGGAGACATATTCAGCTCTTCTTCTACTCAATATGTACCTCTTTCTTCTATACACTAAATGATTCCATGTAAATCTCAGTTAAGAGTTTTTCACTTCACGTGTTCCTTGATGAGAAATCTCAGCATAATGTTAGCAACCTGTTTAAGAACCCTGTTCTCAAAGAGCTGACACAGCTAAACCTTGATTTAAAAAAAAGTTAAGTTGTCCATGAGTTTTGGTGATGCTTCATAACTCTGTTCACATGACATAATTCCAAGGCTGCAATTGATTTGAGAAGAGATGGCCATGCTATCCAAAAGTAAGTTAGCCCCACTGAATTAACAGTTGTTGAGGTTTTCCTCATAGGGATGAAAATGATAAACTAGTAAGATTATCCTTGTTAGTGAGTTTGAATATAAAGTATACAGCAAACTAAAAAAGAATAAAGATGAGGCATATTATCAGAGAGAAAGAAATTAAAAGAATTAAATATAGGAATCAATATGGGCCCTTCCACTCAGAAGCCATAAGTATGTAGGAATCACAAGTAAGACGTGGAAATAAAGAGAAAATAGGCTTATACCAGCAAGAGTTATTTCAGCAGACTCCAGAGTTAGCTTTCACATGGTGAGGACCAGAGACCTAGATGTCTGCCACTGAGCAGTCCACAGTATAACTGTGTGAAAACCCGTGGTTGTGGTATACACTTTAATCCCAGCACTTGACAGGTGACAATAGAAAGACTAGCCTCACTGCAAGAGTGTTTGAGGCTAATCTCGGCTTTTTGTGATCTTCTATTAGCTATGAAACAAAATAAAATATACATATGTGTTGATATTTTGTTTAGGTGTTGACAATAAATCTTGTGTGAAGATACAGAGCGAGTCACACTAGTTAGCCATAGAGGTCAGGCAGTAATGACAGATACCTTTATTTCCAGCAACTGGGGAGAAAAGGGCAAACAGATCTCTGTGAGTTCAAGGCCACCATAGACTACAAGGATTGAATCAGTCTAAAAGAGAAACAGAACGAAGCAGTGGTGGCCCACACTTTAGTTTCAACACTAGTGAGGTGGAGTTGGGAAGAGATATGGCTGGAAGAAGAGAGACATATAAGGCAAGAGGAGACAAGAGCTCAGGATTCAGTCAGAGGTTTTGTAGAGATGGCACTCAGCCTGAGGATTCATGGAAACAGGATCTTGCCATTTTTGGTCTGGGTATTTCATAGAAGTAAGAACTAGTGACTGACTGCTCTGCTTCTCTGATCTTTCAACTTTCATCCCCTAATATCTGGTCCAGATTTATTGTTTTTATTAAGTATTATTAGATAAATTAGAATTCACACTAAACTCATATTGCTGGAATAGTATACTTTGAAAACAAACAAACTTCAATTTTTAAAACATTTTATTTTGGTTGAGAATATTACTGTCTTTGTACTTTTTCACCCCATAATAACTTTTCCAATGTGAGCATTTATTATGTTTCTTTTATAGTCAACTAAATTACTATGCTCCAAAGATGCATAGTTTAACTTCCACTTATACGAGAGAAATATGCTGTCTGTCTTGCTGATATTTGAATTTAGCAGGTAAATTGCTTCTTCTACTGAATTAATATGTAAATGACCGTGTGCTGGTTCCCAGTCTAACCACTAGGAAGCATTGAGTGTTTCTGATTTTGTGGTGGAATCCAATTCATGCCCATGAACAGATCCTTGTCTGTTGAAGGAGGCTGCTTGTTTGTTACCTGGCCACCCAGACTCCTGAAATAACCACATAGAAACTGTATTAATTAAATCACTACTTGATCTATTAGCTCTAACTTCTTATTGGCTAGCTTTTACATCGTTATTTAACACATTTCCATAAATCTGTGTATCGGCATGTGGTTTTGGCTTTCCGGCAAGGTTTGGCATCTGAGAGACCGTCGTCGAGGTACCGAAGAGGGACTGAGGTGGAGGAAAGAGGCAGCGTTCAACTTAGTTTTCCCTGCCTAAACTAAGTTCTACATTACTATAAGCTAAGTTAGTTTCTTTATTCATTAACCAATAAAAGCACACATAGACAGAAGGACCTCCTGCATCACTCATCTTGTTACGTACTCACTGTAAAGTACCATTTACTGAGTTGAGAATAAGACCCAGAGTTCTATGTGTGCTAGGAGGGTTTAGCACTGACCTTTTGCTCCAGCCCTTGGAGCAAATTTGGAGTTCACTCACAGCTTAAATGGAAACTTCAGCTGACCCTCAGGCTGTGATTGACATGCTTACCACTCTATGCTATCAAAACTGGCTATGGTCAAGTAGCAATTATAATACATGAACTTTTAAATCCTTTTAAGAGATTTTTAGTTTCTACTTTGAAGCTGTGAGTATTTTGATACTGGTTGTTGTATACATAGGGGTGCAGGTGCTTGTAAAAGATGCTCTTTGAAGTGGGTTACTCCTGAGTCTGAGATGCCTTTCTGCTCTTCACCACCGAGACATTTCTCCAGCCCCAGAACTTGTAAATATTAAAAATGTTTGCCACCATTTCATTAGATCAAATGAAATCAAATCAGAATAACATACTTCACAACTTCAAATGACCATAGTAACATACTTTGCCTAAGTAAATGTTGTAAAAATAATCCACATTTTCAGCAAGTCCTATCTTGCTCATAGTCCTGGGGTTTATTCTGATTATTTTTCTTTGTCAAATCTCTGAAAATGTCAAGTGCTTATCTCTCCCAACTACCATGGTTTAACTGGTATTCTACATTTTATAACAATAGTTTCTATAATTATAGAGTTGTGTGATTTAATTTCTTAAAACTTATAAAAAGGAGAGTTAAGTAATCAGGGAGAATGTAGTGTGCCCCCTCATTCCCATCCCTGCTCTTTATTTAGTGATGAATAGTTTTCTAAGTCTGGGATAATTTAATCATCTTTCTGCTACTATAGAAAATACCAGAGATAATCAGTTCATAAGGAAAAATGAGTATCTCATCATTTAACAACTTCCAGTCTAGGGCTAATTGGCCACATTATTAGGAAAAGATGAGGCATCATGTCATGACATGGAACACAATGCAAACCTTATGACCTCAGCACATGACATGAAATACAGAGTCCTGCGGAGTGTGTACATTCAACAGAATGCGTACCACGAACAATGACCTACAGTGTCTTGCTCATCCCACATATTGACGTTTCTACCACTTCCCAATGGTACTGACCTGGAGACGGAGTTTTAACATGGAGATCTCTGAGTACAAACATACTGTAAGTGAGTACGTTTTTATCACGAGGAAAGACAGCCCCAAATCCTTTGTTTCCCTCTGCCCTATTTCCCAGTTTCTTTCTTTCCTTCTAGTTTTGCTAATGATATACATATATATCATGGTATATTGATATATCATATCTATCTATCTATAGATACAAATAGATAGATGTCTCTCTAGAAATATTTTCATAAATATCTTCAGAATTGTGGATAGCATGTAGGAAGTGATTGGCATGATTGCTGTCTCTCAGAATTTGAAGGAAAAAAATTACTGGTTTATCTGCAAAAGTCATGATACTTGCCCATTTTAGATTCTGACTGTTCCTACAACTCAGAATTTTGACCCAGAAATCTTTATCTACCTGTTGACAATATCAAATAAATAGGTTTGGAAACCACTAAAATAGACAGTTAGGTCTGGAATGACATGAATTCTTTATTGAAATAATTTTACTGTCAATTTGTTTACTTCATTGAGACATTTAAATAAAATAACAATAATCACAGAAACAAAATCTTGATTTTGAAGCACTCCCTACTGGCTGTGGGATTGGAAATGTCTCTTTTCTTAAACAAGGATTTTAGCAGCTACAGTACCACTCAAAAACCCAAAGTGAATGTTATTTATATTGGAGGATACAAATGGGTAATTACCTGAGTAGAGGCCAAATTCCTTTATCTGGGAGTCTTTATATTTCTTTCTTCATGACTTATTCACTTATGTAGCTGCTTGGCTCAGTTTTTGAATCTGCACTTTAGTCTTTCCCTGAGTGGATTAGTCAGCTTTCTTTTGAGACAACACAATTTCAGAAAGGATGAACTTAAAGAAAAATAGTAACTTGTGTGGTAGCTTCTGAGGTTTCAGTTCAATGCTAAGACGGGAATATCTAATGTAAAGAGGTGGTGGAGCAAAGCTGTTCACATTATGGGAGGAAGTAAGGAGTAAGAGAAAAGAGGGAAAGAAGAGGAGATATTAGCTTCTAGATTGTACCTCTAGTAACCTATGTCAGTAAAGCCAGTGTCACATCCTGAAGTTTCTACCAGTAATGCCACCAGAACGTTAGAGTAGCGTTGGTCTATTGATGAAGTCACAGTCCTTATGAGCACACATCTTCCAAAGCCTGACAGCAGGCAACTAAGCCTTTAGCGCACAGGCATACACCATGTGGGTGTCACTTAGCACCCAAATCACAATTCTAGGAAAATCATCTCAGCTAGACATTTCTGTTCATCTGTAAAATGCAGGAGAATACTATTACTACCTCTATTTTGAAGTCATGAATCAATTTAGATATCACATGAAAAAGGTTGAATACGGTATACATGTGAAAAATACAATACAGTTGTCTCACCTGTCAAAATGTCTGTCAAGGTTTCTTTATAGATATTTCTGTAAATTCTAAAAGTTTGATTATATTGAAATCTGTAAGAATTTGAACTTGACATGAAAGTATCTGTCACTTTCTTTATTGCATCATGAAATACATGAAAAAATGCTTAAGAATGGGGAGTACAGCAGTAGATACGTTATGACTGTGCCTTAAGGCATCTCTCAGAGGGATTTGATTGTCACTGTGCACTGTGGGGGGGGCATGTGTAGACTATGTGCATATATACATGCAAGAATATGTGCACATGCTTGAGCACAGTTGCCAGAGGATTCACGGGGTGTCCTGTGGTGTCATTCTCTGCCTATTCTCTTGGGTCAGAATCCCTCAAGGAATCTGGAGCTAGGCCAGGATCCAGTAAGCTCCAGCAATCCTTTTTCTCCTCTCACCATAAAGGCTGGGACAGTTATATTCACAGTATGTGGCTGTTTTCATTTTTTACTAAAACTTCTGGAGATTTGAATTCGAGATGTCATTCTTCCTCAGCAAGCTCTCTCTCTCTCTGCTGTGCCATCTTCTTAGCCAACCCATAGTTTTTGTATGTTTGTTTAAGAATTTTTAAATTTTTATTATGTTTATTTGTGTGTGGCGAAGTTTCATTTGTGCATTAATTCACTGCCCAAGGAGGATAAAAGACAATTTCAGGTCCCCTGGAGCTAGAGTTACAGAGTTGTGAGTCACTCTATGTGAGTGCTGAAAACGGAGCCCCGGAGCAACATTGTCATATCCAACCTTGGAGTTTTTAATGCTGATTGTTCTGGCTCTGTAACATCATTTGATTGATACTGTGAAGGTATGGTCAGATTTTCTGTGAGATTTTAATGGATTACATTAGCGTTCAGGATCTTTCAGACATAAACTGTCTTAGATGGACATTGCATCTTCCCTGTTTGTTGTAGAAGGTCAACTCTCCTATCGACAAACTCTGAAGCAAAATTAGTATGCAGAGCATTTTGGAATTTGTTTTCTCACTTCTCCACAAATTTAACTAGGATTCCAAAGAAGATGCGGCTTAAATGCTAAATTAGAAAAAGGTCAAATGTATCCTGTGGGAAATCTCCAACTAAGGCATATCTGTAGAATTATCCTAAACTGAGCCAAAGGCACAGGACCGTCCACTAAGCCTGGGAGTCAATGAAGGTGGATGATTTCCACAGTGGGGTCTGGATTGAGAAAATGGTCACATACTTGGGTGAACAGGCTGCCCAAAGCTCAGAGTAATCTTCAAAAGATACTCTACCATAAAACATCAGCCGGCAGCCCCATCTTCACCAGCTATGGTTTGTGCGTCTGTGATGAGGGGAAAGTCAGAGCATTTACAAAACACTTCCGGATTTGGAACACTAAAAAGAAAGGACCCTCTGATTGATGTATACTGTATTTTAAAAAAAGGGGGGGCGGATCATGCATCAACTTTTAATATTTGCAGACTCACCAATATCAGGACTAGGAAACTGTTTACACCGTAGGATGTCAAAGAATCTCAGCTAGTTAATTATGCTGCAGGTGGCCAGATGTAGGCAGGAAGAGGTATTTACAGATGCAAATCGTGAATTTTGCATGTGTGAAGGCAAATAGCTAAGATGATTCTTAAAGCACGGTGGGAAAAATTAAATTATATATGAAATGTAAATGGTGGTGACAATGAAAAGAAGGCACTTGGCTTGTGAATTTTAACCTTAGTCAGTCAAATGTCATTACACTTCTTTTCTTGCTCTGTTATTTGCTCCAGTGAGTTTCAGAATGCAGCCTCCATACCCTGCAAAAGACATTTGCTTAGGCAGTTCACAAAGTTGGCACTAGAAATTGCCAATTCAAAGAGGGAGTCACTGGTCACTAAGCAACAGGGCTGCAGTGAGTGTCATGTAACACCAACAAGTAACACCAATACCACCATTTTTTATGGTTCCATTTCATGTTTTATTAAAGAAGTTAGGCTTTCTTTGAAGATATTAAGGGCTTTGTTAAAGAAGAAATATAAATTCTCTAAAAACAATGTCTTGAGTGTTTATTATCATCTGATCTAAACTATTTTGTCTATGGCAAAATGCAAATTCCATGCAAAATCATCATCCTGCACCCTAAGTGTTTTAATCATGGGAAACTTTCATCCATATTTGAACATGAAATTAGTCTCTTCTTGTGCTATTCCTCCCACTCTCCAGTTCCCACTGACTGTCCTTCTTCCCTGCTTTCAATGTCATTCATCCTTCTCATTACTCGTTCACTCTCTCAGCTATTTATTCATTGAAAATATTGTCATTACATGAATATTTTCTCCTAAGCAATAAGCTAACATTAGATTCCAAAAAAAATAATCAGTTATGACCCTTAATCTCACAAGTAGAGGAAGCAGACCTTGCTTTTAAATAAATTTCATAATCTGTGTCGAGTTTTGTTAAGCACATATTATAATACTGCATTAGAAGAAGAAATATACAGAAAGATTTTATGACATTGATTATTTGTAATTTAAGGAAACTCTAAATGTATAGTGTAAAGGTAACAGGAAGCTCAAGGCCAGAACCAGGGATGGGTAGCCAGCCCTCCTTCTGTAAGCATCTTTACTAAAGAAAATGCAGTTTGCTACCGTATATGTCTGTAAGGAAACATAGAACTGTTACCATATATGTCAAAATCTTACCTGTATTTTTAAACACTTACTATATAAATTTTATGCCAAAGTAGTATACCATACTCATGCTACATCTCTGTTTTGAATTATGTGCAATGTATATCTTGAATCTTCAAAGGCAGATAGATGTCATGGGATAATCTTTTAAGTTTGTGAAAATGGCTCAATTAAAGATCTTAAATGTCTGATTTGTTCAATGAAAAGCTAGATTTGGCCTTAAAAAAGACACAAAGGCAACTTCGCTTGATGCTGAAATTGTTCATTACAGTTATCTTTGCATGAGTAAACATTAAAGAGTGGGATTAGAGAATATGGATTCCACAGGAAATGCTTCACCTGTAGAAATCTGGGTGCATTTGAAGATTTAATTTGGAATGGTTAAATCCTCAAGACACTCAACACATAAGAAGGAAAGGGAATTACTCTTTATGGTCACTGGAATGTAGACTATCAGTCAAGATTCTTTGTTGGTAGTTTTGGGTATTCTATGCTACAGATATTTTAAATTCCCTTTAAAATTCATAATGGTATCTTCACCAACTTTAAATAAACACAAACATACATATATACATATCATATTTATACATATACATATATATATGTATGGGAAATGAGGGGGGTCTAAAAAAGCTGGACTAGAATGATTTAATTCCAAGAATAGAAGCTGAAAACACGTAATCTCAGGTTGCTTAGAGCTACCATTTCCCACTTGAAAAGTATTTGGGCTTTAACAGACTATACCTCTATTCAAGCATATTGTAGAAGGCCTTCAATGGAAGGTAAGCCTGCTTTCTCTTCTGCTGGAAAATATCCAATGACATAAACAGCCCAGAGGCAGTTATTTGGACACTTTACAAATGATTGTGAATTAAATAGAATGTTGCAGCTTTTCATGTTAGCATATTAGACATGGTATATAAAATACCATTGGATTCATTATTTTAACTTCAAATTTGTAAAATAACAAAGTCAGCATTTAATCAGGCCTTACTTTTAGATTAGAAAATTGAACTTTTACAAAACAAAATAAATTGCCCATGACTGCATAGCCTTTTCCTGCAACTCTATTTAAATATTTTTTGTTTTGTTTTAAGTACACATGTGGGAGGGTCTGCTACATATTATTATATACACCCATGTAAATACTTGTAGAAAACATCTCTTGAAAGAATACACATTTTAATCATAAAAATAACCTTGAGGTAAAATTGAAAATTTTACTTAAAAGATGTAGCCCACAGGCAAATCTTGAGATTGTAAATCATGCTCTTTGATACATGATAAAAGTTGTCTCACATGACTCCTAAAATTCTATCTAAAAGGATATTAGTGTAAACTTCTGTGTTGGAGAAAATTTTGGCCTAGAGAATTAAGTAGTTTATTCAGGGGTCAACAAATTGGGAAAATATGTCTCGAGATTAGTTTTGGATCCTACCTATAGAATTTCCACATATGAATCAGTGTCTTAAAACGTGAGGCAACTTTGTGCAGTGATGAGCAGATGCCAAAGAATGCCACATATAGCCAAAATTAAAAGTGACCTTTAGACATGAGTATCCTACTTATACATAAGCATGAGTAGTAAACTCATGGCGGTGTGGCAAGAAAAAAGATGAAAGGGAGGCTCTAGATTATAAAGATTTACAAAACTTCCGTTTCACTCCAAAGTCTGTTGAATAGCTTTATCCAGATGAGGTACCGCTGATGGTGTTTCAAGGAGATCCGTCTGGAAATTTTATGGAAGGGAGAGTGGAAGGACAAGGATGGAAATAATCAACATTAATCATTACCACCCAGGAGAGTTTCTCAGCTGTGAGCCAGGGGTTGGAGCTAGGGACTTGCTCATTGTCTTATGTCCAGATCCGCTTATGTGGTCCCTGCTCTTCAGTCTGTCTGCAATTTACTACTCAGGTGCAATAATATTAGTCATATCTATGGTGCCATAAATCATTTATCTTGTATTATATATACATCCCTAGAATATTGATTTAACATGGGGGATATCTGACTCAACAAAAAACATATTGTCAAATTTAATTTTTTACTTGAATTTGCAAGAAATTGAATTAGGAGGCAACAATTCCAGTATTATGATGTGAAATAAAATTTATTACAGTTTCCTTCCTTGGCAATGTTATAGCCTGTATATTTTCATCGATATAAGTAGTTTTTCATTCTAAAAGCAGGGATAATTCATCAAATTGCATTCGGTCAGAAGTTTTGTTGTTGTTTACAAGGTGAAGCTTATCATAGGAAAAAAGGAGAAAGTCTAATTTGCTGGAAGAGAATAGAATATAAAAATAACATTATCCATTCAGTTGGATTGAAATGTTGGCAGCTGCTCTTCAAAAAATGTTGCTGACATGGTTTATATTATATTAAAATTCAGGATTACTGCATTTTCATCAGTTTCTCTGTCTGCAGCTGGCATATCAGGTTGTCAGCATCTTGGGATTTTACAAGCTTTCTCTGTTGTAAGAATTTTCATTTAAATGGACATTTTATATGCATATTTGTTAATTGACAGGTTATGGATTTTTAAAGTGCAAACATTTGTTATGAAAACTAAAATATTTTAAAGTGTAAATGATCAGTTAATGAGGTGAAGTTTCTTTTACTGAAAATTTGATAAGATTTGCCGAAAATGAGTTAATCTGGAAAGATTTTTCAAATCTTATTTTCCTTTCAAAGTCGTAAGTTATTTTAATAAGGAAAATAATTTGAAGATTAAATGATGAATAAATAGGAAAGTCTACATTATTTTAAAATTTGTAAAAGGAATTTTGATGTTCAGCATAAAATCATTTCTAATAAAACAATTACAACTTACAGTACAATAATAATATGCTATGCTATTTTAATGGAAATATTGGTCTCATATTAAATGTATATAGTTCAACTAATATCATATTAAACATAGTTTAGGTAATGTTGAGTTTCATTGTTCATATATTTCTTATGAAGAATTGAGAGTTCTCTGGAAACTATAATCAAGCCTACCAACTTAACAATTTCATAAGACTTTCAATAATGTTGAAATATGTTTGGCTACACGTGGATTCTGCAGATATTTATAAGCACTTACATGGTTATGATGATAAAAACTAAGTTAACATATTCATATCGACTTTAGAGGATTCTGAAAAATTGGATTTGAGGCTAAATAAAGCTGACATCCTTTGTAGATTGAAAATGCTTGAAGCAACTTTGATTGTACCTGAAGAGCATAGCAGATGAATATTTGGGTTTGAAAATAATAGTTTTGACTTTTCATAACTCCCATTTAGAATGTGAATTAAGAGATCTAGAAACTTGGGGGAATTTCCAGCTGTTTTCTTTGGAATGGAGGCCCAGGATGAAAACAGGCAGAGATATTAGGAGCCAAAAATCTAAACAGAAATGACCTGGTTGTTCTGCTTGGACATTTGTGCCAAAGTGGTGTGACTCTTGTCTTTAACAAATTAGAGGCGCATACACACACATCATGTCATTGGCTCATCTTTGCATAATAATCTAAGGGCGTGAAACATTGATTTGAGGGATTATGATTTTGATTGTGATTTTGATTGATAAAGGATTGATCATAATCTTTATTGATTATGTAAACTGATAACTGCCTAATAATGACTTCAGAAATGTCATGAATCTACAACTAGTGAGCAAAACTAAAGATGAATGAACAAAGATAAATGTACAACTCTGTATGTAGCTCCAAATCCATTCTCAGCCTGCACACACACAGCTTTATGGAACTGAGGTGTTGACTGGAACTTTGCTAGAACTGAGTTATTTTTTTCCTACCCTCAGTGAGGTTGCAATAACTGCATTTTGAAAGAATTGATACCATTAATTTATAATTATTACTTTCTTTAGTTAGAAAATATAAATGTGAAAGTTTGGGCTCAAGTGCAATCTCAAGAATGAAATTAAAACCTTCGTAATCAATAGTAACAGGGCATTCTGAATCTCTCCTAGCTTTTCATTAGCTGGATGACAGTGCATTTAAAGGAATTTTAACAAGTATTGATGTTCAAATGTGATTTATCAATGCTATTTAAATGTATATCTGCTTTGTTTTGAGTTTATTTCTTTCACTTTAAAGATTATTCAGTGAAATCTGGGTTCAGACAACTTTTAAATGAGATAAAGCACCAGGTTAATTAATTCATTTCAGAAAAACAAAAGAACATAATTTGTGTCTTCTTTCCAACAAATTATCCTTCTGTGTATCAATTTAAGAGGATCTAGAAACCTATTTACCTAAAAAAACCCAAAATACAGATATAATATTCTGTTATTAGAGGGACTTCTTTTCTGTAGGAAGAATGGGCACATTTAAGAAATCATAGGAAGCATGCATTTGTGCTCATTTCTCTGTGTCTTCACGGTATCACATGTGTTGGCTTATAAGAGAAAAGAACTATTTAGTTTCACAACCAGTGAATGGTGCAAGCTGTCACTTTTCATTTTGATTTCACTCTACATAAGCAATAAAATTATTGTGATTATGCTATCAAACAAAAATGAACAGGTTGAGTAACCATTCAGAACACACGCAATTACCACGGGACCACCTGAGACCTCCAGATAAATGTGATGCTTCCAAACTTTTCCATCAATAGTTAAATCAGGTATCAGAGAATTTTAGAATCAACAGAAACTTCATGAATTTTGTAGGAACTATTTCTGCATATGTGCAGTTTGTGAGTATATATACATAATATTTTACATATATATGTAAAAATGTTATTCACAAGTTATTTTTAATCTGTGCAGAATATGTGTGAATTACTATTTACGCAGGAAGCGTTTAGTCTTGTGAACCTGAAGAGGTGAATGGTTATTAAATCTGGTCTCTTACCAGCAGTTACTTTCTGATAGTAGCATAGTGACTAAGTTGATATAAGGTATCATTACGTGGTGAAAAACTGCCCTCTGTAATTAACTTCCAATATTATACATGGGGCTCCAGTTACAGTAAAATCCAATTTTCCATAGTATACACACCAGGCAGATTTACAAATATTAGATTTTAATGAGATTTATGACCTTACTGATAATTTATTCTTTAAGTTGGAAAAGTTTTGGCTAAAGTTCAAAGCAGAATTGTGAAGGGGTGCAAACAAAAATCCAAAAACCCTCGCTTGTCTCAGACATTTGTGGGTGAATTCTGAAAACAGAAAATAGCTAATTTGGCCCTAGGAACAACAAACCGAAACAATCCCAGCACGGAGATGGAAAATTCTGCTCTTACAATACGAAGTACTTGCTTGTTTGGGGCTTATTGCTGAGGATTTGACACTGTAGGTCTTACTGGTTACTGGAAAGCTTGAATTTGTGGCATTGTCTATTCCAGCAAGTCTCAAAAGATCCTGAAAAGTCACCAAATGATGTCAGAAAACTTCCGAAGTTCATTAAGCTTGGCGAGCACTCACCAGTTTGAGTGAAAGTGGTGATGTTAGTTATTACTCATGCCAGGAAGACACGTTTGAGTGACAGGGGTCAAGCTTGTTATGCAGAGAGCTTCCCCTAGCCACCTTTGTTTTTCCTATGAAAAAAACTAAGACTCAAAGAGATGCAAAACTCCCTTTCTTTCAGTGAATGATTCTTCTTTGGGGTTGATGATGTCAATCACCTAAGGAGTATTTAATGCATGAGATATTCAGGCCTTACCCTACCCCAATAAAAGTCAG
This sequence comes from Bramus lutescens, assembly GCA_001685075.1. Taxonomy (NCBI): domain Eukaryota; kingdom Metazoa; phylum Chordata; class Mammalia; order Rodentia; family Cricetidae; genus Bramus; species Bramus lutescens. The sequence continues at coordinate 189,549 of LOEQ01001187.1, forward strand.
AATTCCTGGGGATAACTGTAATTTTTATTCTTTTCTTATGTAAGGAAGGTTTTGGTGTTAAACACACCACACACACACACACACACACACACACACACACACCCCAATGCACACACACTGCAATATGGATCTCACAACCAAGGTATACAAGGACAAAAAGTCCTTTTAGGACTAAAAATTGTACATAAAACCATTGCTTCTGCCTGCTCAAGCCATATGGTCTTATGCAGTTTATAGAGAACTTGTTATTGCTTTCTGAAACAAATTATTTGTTCAATTTTATTACTTCTTGCGTTAGGCTGTAACTGTCATATAAACAGAGCCTTTTTTTCCCACCTGTGACCAGAGGTTTTATTTATGCATCCCTGTATGAGTATTTGCTAACTCACTAAGTTCAAATCGAAGCGGTCCAACTTAAATGGCGCACAACTGAAGAAGCTGTTTCAGAGCAGAAGCGTTGAGTCTTGAGGGACAATTTACTAACATTCCATTTGAGTTACTTCTATGTACATACACATTGTGTCCTCTGTCAGACTCATAAAATTGTGGTATAGAGAAGATTGGTTCATAAGGCTTAACTCATGTCTGCTGCAGGTACGACTCAGTGAGCAGCACTACTGAAATCTCCCTGAATGGCCACCAAATTGCTAGAAGTTTGTGACAAGTTACCTTCCATCATGTGTCAAAATATCTGAAATTAAAACTACAGAAAGAAGACAGGTCTGTCTTGGTTTCTCATTTAAGTTCATAATCCCTTTGTCCCTGTTACTTTGGGCGTGAAATTACCTAGGACACAGGGAACACGTGGCAATAGGAACCCAATAACTTTATAGTAGATGATAAGCAAAGGAGGAGAGTCAATGAACCAAATATTCATTTCAAGGATACAACTGCTACAACTTAACTCCTTTCTACTAGATCTTATTTTCTGTTAAGTTCCACCATATCCCAGTAGTCCCAAAGGCTGTACACCAAGTTTTGAACATGTGGGTCTTGAGTGATATTTAGGATCCAGTATGCAGAAAATTAAGCATATTTAATTCCATTTGAAAGTGGCATTTTTACAAAATCACAAAATACCATTTGGGATAAGACAAGGCTAGAATCCAGCAGCTTATCTTATGAAGTTATTTAAAAAATTCTTTAACACAGCTTATCTTGCGCAACCCATGTTAGATGATACAATTAACTATCTTTTGTATCTTGAACCAGTGTTCTCCATCTTCCACCTTTATTCAACTGGATGGGTAAGTCAAAATTTCACACTTCTTTATCATCTATTGCTGAAAACTAACACTTATTGGTGAAGCCAATCACTGCATGTACGAGCAAGTGTGTCAATTACAATGTGTCCCATTCCTGCCTTCTATCAAGGAATTATCAGCCTTCACAAACCTCTCAAATGTAAAAATCGTAATTCTCAATATATACATAGGATATTAGATCTCAGAGCAATGTATAGTCAATCATGCAATTACAGATGTGTGCAACTGGAATTCATGGCTTCTAATGATAAAAATGAAGTGGAAAACAACATGGAATCATTTTATTTGAATGAAGTATATGGAGTCACTCAATGAATGGTCTACTCTTTTTTAGCTGTCAAATAGTGGAATTTCTATTTGTCTGAATATTATTGAGGGATTCTCTTATTTTTGCAGGGTTGCTTACCATGATTCACCATATAAAACATGACTTCTCTGAAGAGAATGAGTAGGGAGATCCAGTAGAAAACTTGAAATTCCTTCAACATATAGATATAGATATAGATATACATGCGTGTATGTGTGTAGGTAACTATATATATATATTCAAATATATGTACATAGTTATATATTTTCACACATATATTGTGTATGCATGCATATTATTTTTATGTTTAATTCACACTAAAGCATAAATCCCTTATTATAGACACTGAAGAAGTACATATTTGTCTTTCTGGGAACTTGAGCTTATGAATTAATCTTTCCTTAAAAGTATACAATTTTAAAATGAGCAGGTATGTGCTGTAACTAAGGTAGACACAGGTAACCATTGTACTTCAAAGGCCAGAAACAATTTAACAAGTTCCCAAAGAAAGTGAACTTTAGCTGTATCTTAATATTGGAACAATTAAAACTAATTTTAAAATTATTCTCGTCTACTAGACCAGCATGTGCAAAACTCATAGCTCCTAGGTGTTTGATGCACTTGGGGAAAGGTAAGGAATAGTTTGTGGCTGGATTGAGGGGGCAGAGATTCACACATAATAATCAAAGAAAACAGGCTTCCATTCATAACATCCTTATTTTGAGTCAAAATTCATCTCCACTGGAAAGCTATGAAATGCTTCCTTTACTTCTGGCCACTCTCTGAACAGCAGGGAGGCACGGCAAAAACTTCTTTGAGAATTCTGCCATTACAAGTTTCTGTTACTCCACAGAGTAACCCAAGAGCTGTTAATACTGCAACATTTTAGCATGTCTTAAAAGATAGTTTTAAAATTTATTTTTCATTTGTAAGGGATTGACATTTCCCTTCTCTCTTTGCTTTTTTGCTTGCTAGTCTGACACTATTTACCTGGCACACTCACCAATGGGAAGAATCAGTTTACTTATGCCCAAAAAAGAACATCAAGAGTCATGACACTCCTTAAAGAGAACTAAGTAAAGTCCCCCTTTCCCTAGAAAATCAGTACATCCTTAGCTTGTCAAGCAGCAATTCCTACTGTGCCAGAGTTCTTGTCATGTGTCTCCCAGCTCAGGGCTGCACCTGAGCACTCTGCAGATAAGATTCCTGTACAAAAAGAAAACCTACATTCACATATATGATATCTACAAAGGGCCACACAGACGTATTACAAGAATTTGGATTTCCTGGGGTGACTTACTTTTTTCTTTCCAACCTAAAATGATTTGCTTTGATATTAGAAAAATTAAGTATTTAATCATAGCTTTCACTTTTTTTGTTCTGAGTGAACTCAAGAAGGCTGATTAACCACTCTGGACTGTGATTTCATTATCTACTCTCAATTATATTATTATATTCCATACAAGATTGTTATGAAGACCAGCTGATAGATGTGAAGTGCCTAATGCAGTATAAGAATAAGGTACTCAATTAATGGCAATTAAGATGAGACTATATTGATGACAATGAGAGGGAGGAGGAGCAAGGGAAATGAAGTAAGAGAAAGGTAGTGGACAAAAGGCGAAAGTTTTCTAGAGTGGTGCTGGGAAATAAACTTATATTCCATTAATTGTTGTATAAATTGGGTTTCTGTCCTGGTTTTAGAGTACCACTTTAAACCAAGAATCACAGGATCATGACCTGAAAACTAGAACGTGGTACATTCCCCTTTCCTAGTGTCCCTGACAGAAATCTAAGTGTCTCTATTTGCAGGAATAAAACTGCAGTTCCTTGGTGTATAGATAGCTCCTTGTCAAAAAGGCTTCTAAACAGTACAAATCATTTATCAAACTACGTTGACACAGTCAGTAATTTTCTATGTCTATTCTCACCAATGAATATATAACTGCAAACACTAATGAGCTACCCATCATCCTAGCAAATCAGAGGGACTACTTAGTGTGCACTCTGAGCCAGAAACATTAACTTCCTTTCATGTTATTGATCTTGGCTTTATGTTTTATTTTCATTGCACATTCCTATTTTCATACTCTCTACTATTATGTTATTAGTGATATTTACATACTCATACATGTGTTTATGTGCATATTAGTCTCATAATGTATATGTTACAAATACTTTAATATCTTTCAAAAAATCAGTTACGATGGTAGAGTCAACAGAATTTCAGTATCTGTTGGGGAAAATACACAAGCGCATCGTGAAGTCCTTTGGCAGCAGCTGCTAGTCAATCTAATCTTTTGACTTTTCAAATCCTCTCCTCCTTTACATTTTGTGTGTGTGTGTGTGTGGGTATGTATGTGTGTGTGCGTGTGTGCATGTGTGCATGCATGTGCATGCACTAGTATGAAAGTCATTGATTTTGATAGACTGACAGGATAATAAGCTTTTGGGACACAATTGTCTCCTCTCTGATTCTAATGCTGGAGTATAAACCCTATGTTAAAATTTTACATAGATTCTGAGAATTAGATCCTAGGTTTTATTCTTGCACTATCAGGTTTATCAGGTGAGCCATCTCTTCAGCACACTGACTTCATCTTAGTGTCCATAGTAACTGTGTATTTTGTCAGTTTCACACATTGTAGGGAAGTCAAGTCACCTCTCTAAAAATAAAATAACAATAACAATGATAATAAAATTGATAATAATACTTAGTTAAGAACAAAGCACAAAATAACAGTAGTCCCTGTTAATAATGGAAGCCAGGTAAATAAAATAATTATCTCTACTAAAATTTTCGTTTGAGATTAAGGAATGAGGGGATAATGACAAATTTTACTCTCCAATATCAATGATGTTTATGGAGCCTTCTTGAAATTCTCAGTCTTATTTTTACTTTTTCCTTTACTCTTGACTGTTAATAGCATATGTTTTAATCTTAGAAGTTTTGTAAAGTAGAGAATGTGAGGACACTTGTAATATTACCACCTGAAAGTGATCACTGTGATACTTGATTACATTTAGCATATATGCAGATTCTTTTATTTTAATTTTTAACAAGTAAAATACAATTCATAATGATCTTCTGCAATAAAAGCAAAAGCACAAAACTCTTGAGGACTCCCTGCACTTTCATGGCATGGCTAATGGGGCAGGCATGGTGAGAGAATAGGGAATAGATTATTCAATACAGCCACATCATCCAGTCTAAACAGCTCAGTTTCTGGTTTCCCCTGTGATCACTTCAACTGTTATGGAAATTTCTCTGCCCCAAAGCTCCATTTTAGTATATTACATAACAGTCTGCCTGCTGAAGGAGCATCCTTTTCTAGCAACACAAACCCATGATGCTCAGAGCTCAAATTGTTAGGTAAGTTTATTCAGCCCCCATAGTATTCTGAGAGAGTATGATGAGAATTAATTTCCCACTATCATAAAGCAACATGTAGAAATGGCTAGTCCAGAAACCATTTGGTGACACGATCCATTTGTGGGCCAACAGGGAAGAAAATAATCTTAATTCAGTGGTGCCCCTGAGAAACAGTGGTGCCCATGAGAAACAGTGGTTCAGTACTTTGAGTAGGGAGGGAAATCCACTCATCAATGAGAGAAGCTTAGAGATTTTTTTTCCCTTTGATTTTGATACTTGGAAGATCTGAGAAAAAAACAGGACTCTTTTCAAATTTCCATGACAGCTGTCCACTTCACATAAGCATTTGTCCAGGCAAAGTGGAGGTCTTTCAGTTCAACACATAATTATCTGAATCCCTTAACACAACAATTTTTAAGGAAAACAATGACTCTTTGTTGCAGTCTGTAGATTGAGTTTTAAGTCACTGTCCATCAATGATTTATTTATTCTTGCACTCTCCAATTTTCAGCAACCCTGAGAGTGACTAGGACAACACCCAAGCAACTAAATACAGTGCTCAGATGACTCACTTCCAGTGTCTTGGGGCATTTCGACATCTACCACCAGTTTTTTCTTCTGTTGAATCTGGTTTCAGGGCTGCTTATATTAAAGTACATAAATTCCTTATTTCTCTTATATCATACATATGTGAGCATACACACAACACACAAATTCTATGAATAACCTGAACCCATGTCTCCTTATTATGACTGTAGGAGGAGGGCCTGCTTGTTTTTCCCAGCTACCCAGACCCCAGAAATAATCACACAGAAACTGTATTATTTAAAACACTGCTTGGCCCATTAGCTCTAACTTCTTATTGGCTAAGTCTTACATGTTAATTTAACCAATTTCTATTAATCTGTATATCACCATGTGGCTGTGGCTTACCAGCAAGTTTCTAACTAGTGTCTATCTAAGGTGGAGGATCCATGGCTTCTCTCTCTGCCTCTTTTTTCCAGCATTCTGTTTAGATTTCCCTGCCTAGCTCTGTTCTTCTATAGCTCTGCTATAGGTCCAAAATAGTTCCTTTATTAGCCAATGAAGACAACACATAGACAGAAGGACCTCCTACACCATATTCCTGTAGTGAATGAGGGGAGCAGGCCCTGCTTTTCGTTCAGCCCAGCTCCCGCACGGCTAGCTTATACCCC
>LOEQ01001187.1:211459-231706 GCA_001685075.1 Bramus lutescens
TACACTAGGTTCTGGAGGTTATACTAATTTCTCAAGGACAAAAACCTTCCAAACAGATTTCATTATTGAAAACTATGATGCCTACTTAATCTTTCATGGATTATTTATTTTGCCCTTTTAGGCAAGACCATAAGGTTAAAATCTCAATATAATAAAACAGATCTGTGAATTTAATTAAGCCATTCCACTGATGGAAATGGAGACTTCTACAGAAAGAGAAATCATGCTTACCTTCCACAGAAGTTCTTTGTAATAACTTTTGTCTCTTCATACATGATCAAGTCCCCATGAGTAATAACTGCCATGGTTGCTAGCAAAATTGGCAATCATTTTTGAAGGCTATAAAGTTTTCAATTAGAAAGGTTTCAACAGCTTTGTGTGGAGTGACAGCATCACAGTCTAAATGCTGTAGACCTTTGAGCCTGTGTGGTGTGTAGATTGTGGTTTGTCCTGTATTTAGTGTGTCTCTTGCTGCCTCCCATTCAAGATCACATGTTGTTGTGCAGTTTCACAGGTGATTGGCATTAGTGTGCTGGTAACTTCAGGGGGTCCCAGTGTATGAACGTCAATGAACATTTTATTTTAAATATATTGCTTATGGTGGCATGGCAAAGGTTATCCTAACACCTGGAAACTCCACATTTTACCTTTCCCCAATGAAGTCATAAAGTAAAATTGCAAAGACTCTTTAAAACAAATTGTTGATTTGATATTTCATTTCTTCAATGGATGGGTACATGGGTATTTTTAAAACATAATTTAGTAATGTTTGCCAATAGCAGCTCAAAACTATTTAATAAAAATGTAATAAGTATTTTTAATAAGAAGAAATAAAAGAACAGCTCTATGCCGTGCCTTTCGGAGGGGTAAGGGAAGGAGCGGTACTCAACTAAGTACTTTTTGATCTCTCAAGCCCTTGGGCCACATGCCAGGCAGGTGAGAACCATAATGGTGAGTGAGTACAGAGTAGATAGGTAACTCTCTCTCTCTCTCTCTCTCTCTCTCTCTCTCTCTCTCTCTCTCTCGCAGAGTTGCTCATGGGCTGGGAGAGAGAGGTGGATTTGAGAAGGCAAGGGTAGTGAGAGACAGACTGACATGAATGGCTTGCTTCCACATAGACTCCAAGGTGTTATCTGGGCCTTTGTGATTGACAAGCTCCAAGATTTGGTTTGAGCCCCTGAAGCAGGGGAGGTGGCCTGTGTTGACGTCTGTGGCTCTGTTGCCACTGACGGCCTTACAGACCTGCACTCTGTGCCACCATCTGCAACTATGATGGTGTCTGAGAGACATAGGGCCACAGGGGATCATGCCAATCTGAGTGGGCCCTGCTGCTACCTTGGACCATGGTGACATCCAGGTTAAGGCTGCTGCTGAAGATGATGCCTGGGTCTGTGGTTCCACCACATCGGAGGTCTACGTTGGATTGTGGTGGCCCATGTTAACACCGAAGGCCAAGCAGGTGCCCAGGGTCTAGGTAACAACCTGCGACCATGGTAGTAGTGTCTAAGGGTTGTGCCTCAAACATGGGCATGCTGATTTCAGTGTTCAACACTGTCACCTGGGGTCATGGTATTGTCCTGACCAGAGCCTCTGCTGAGAGCAATATCTGGGTTTTTGGACCTACCATAATCATGGTTAGTGTTAATGGTCATAGCTTGTGATACCATCTAAGGCAATATCAATGTCAGGGACCTGTGCTGACCCCTGGGGACATGTTGGTAGTATAGGGCCATGCTATCAATGGGACTATGTCGTCCAGGTGGCCTGTGCTACCTCTTGGGTATGCATCACTGCAGAGATGGGGGTCTGGGTTGTGGTTCATAGCTCCTGTTACCAACAAGGGCTCTGCAGATGCCCAGGGTCTGGTCAGCCACTTGAGACCTTGTTGCTGTCTGAGGGCTATGCTGCCACCTAGATCATAATGATCTGCGTGGCCAATGCTGCCACCAAGGCCATGGTAACATACAGCCTTAAGCTGTTGCTGAGGGCCATGTTGGGTTGGTAGTATTGCTGCAGCTGGGGTCCATGTCATGCTGCACTGAACCTGCCCTTCACTTGCCCTGGGGTAGCTGGCCCTACTCATCACTGGATACTGCAACAGGAGAGCTGCCCGCCCCCCTGCACTCAGAAAAGAAGGCTCCACCCCTCAATATGGACATACACTTCATCTGGGAAGCACATTAGAGCTGACCCTATGGGAAAAGGCATAGGTGAGCCAGTCCTGAGGGCATGAGAGGAAGAAAGCTGACTCTGAAATATCTGTTGTATACCCCCTACGACAATCAGGAGGGAAGGCCCTACACATCACCTGGGCAAGACAATCGAGTTGACTCTGGTGGGGTGAACATGGGTGAGCTGACCAGAGGGCCTGACATGCTGCAGGCTGCATTGGGTGGACTGGCCAAGGACATGCTAGAGAGCTCATCCAGGGGTTGAAAAAGGATGTCAGCTGGCAGACTGAACAGTCCAGTTACCCAGACCCAAAACCAGGGCCTTAAGTTGGCCCTCCCCAACATCCACCTTATCTACGAACTATTGGAGCATTAGAAAGGGACGAACCTGCATAAGAAAAACAGCAGGATCTCTACAACACAGGACAACAATCCGATCTCCTAGAGTAACTCAGCAAGAATCCTATGGAGATGGCACTGTGTAAGCCAGAGTTCTCAAACCAGACCAATCACTCACAGCGATAAATGCTTGCAAGTGAAGATGAATATGCCAAAGGGTTATTTGAGGTGTTTCAAGTTGATAAGAAAAACAAACAGGACAATGTGCAATAAACCCTTCTGAGCATGATATTAAAAAGTATTCAATAGTTTAAAGAAACTCCAATATTAGCTGTATCTCACTGTATATTTAAATATAAGATTTTTATGTATATGTCAGGTTGGGATTTTATAGTATACTCATGCATGTATGACTAACTATTTGGCACTGATGCATGATGTTTTTATCTACAAATTTCCCTTTGCAGAAACAATAAAAAAGGCAAAAAGAAAAAAGTCTCAAAGAAAAGAAGAAATCTCAAGGGCAGAGTCTTACACTTAGCCCAGAATGGTGTGGAACCTAGAGTGTTCAAAACTTGAGACAGTATGCTCACCTTGGCTTCCTCAACCTAACTTTAGGAGAATGAATTGAGTGGAGGAACTAAAGGGAATGTCATTACACTCCAAAATCTCATACCTGACCTCAAATTGAAGTATCAGAATAGATCTATTCTGATATACCTACTATACTTATTACATAGCTATTGCATACCTAACTTAATAACCTTCCTGGATACACAGAACTCTTAGTCCATCTGTGCTATTTATAAAAGAGTACAAAGCCTAATTTGTAATGAAGAGTGATTTATTTCCTCCCAGATTTGTCTTCAAGGAAGTTCAAGTTGGAGGTATTGGCTGTGGTGAAGGCGTTCTTTTCTGAAGGTGTGGAAGCAAACTTCAGTCCTTCAGAAGAGCAGTAATCCCATCATAATCATAATCAGAAAATTACATAGCTTCTAAATTTCTTTATTGTTTGGACTATTAAAGAAAGATACTCACTGGCCTTCTCTGAGTACTCACACACTCCATCCACAACTGCCACAAGTACTAGCAGAAACTCTGATGGCCCAAAGTAGTTACAGGCAAGACCAAATTACTGGTGTTGACAAGTTTTATACAAAGCTACAAAAAAGGAGAAATGAAAGATATCAACCATTTGTCAACATTTGCAGGTATGAAAAGAAGTGACCAGACCAGAAAAGGCACCTAAGAGCTTTCTAAATCATTAAAACTCTGTATAGAGGGAAAAGAATTAGCAATACAATTGTGTATATATGTGTTTGTGTGTCTGTAGCCTTTTAAACACAACAAAAACTCACAGGGGATTTTTAAAATCCTGCTGTGCTTCATCAAGTCTTTTTTTGATTGCTACAGGAGATACGGCTTATTATTTTTAATATTGATTATACAGTGTTGTGTGTGTGTAAGCATGCCCTTTTGTTTCTTTCAAGGAACAAAAAGGAGGCATTTAATTAGGTAATTTAACAATAAAGAAATTTTAAATTTACTTGGATCACAATGAGATTAAACATATTTTGCAAGAAAAGGTGATTACATTATTTTAAAGGAATTGATTGTTGGAGCTTGAATTCTGTAGCCTACACAGTCTCCTTTAGTAAATGGAACAGTGAGAGATTACTCTTGGCTTCTTTTGACAAATGATTCAGATTGTGATTTGTTCCCAAGGCTAAATCCATTTTTATTCCCTGAAAAGCATTTCCTCTTGAACAGGGCAATATTGGGTGTTGTATCCTTTCCCACGAAACATGACAATTCTTTTAACTCTGTGGGAATTCAAGCTCAATGTTAACACACACACATACACACACACACACGTGAAAACACACATCTGTCTTTCCTTTTGTTCAGTTTTCTGCAATCTTGTTGGTGATCTGTATTCACTTTGGCTGGATTATAGTGTTGCATGTCTCATTCCTTTTATGGGGATCAGGGTCTAAGTTGGATATATGTTTTCCACATATGTGGAAAAGATATTAAAAAATAAGAGACTCAAAGTGCCTATCACAAAATATCCAATGAGGTCATTTCTGATCATGGTCAGCACACAGTCTGGAGACCTTCAGGAGAGTTGGCAGGTTTGGAAACACATGTGCCTGATATTAGCAGGTTATCCTCTCAGTTTCTTCCTCTGGAAAGCGATGATAATAATAACATCACTGGGAGATTGTTTGGGGAATCGACTATGAAAAAGACAGAGAACATGTTTAATGAACCATTATTTACAACATGGCTGGTCCATTAGACCCAACAACTTTTCCCTTATGTTAATGACAATATTCCACATGGTTAGTTCCTTGTTATCTGCCAGTTGAATACTGCAACATGCTCTTCACGAGATAAACTCCCTGAATTCAAACAGCCCTGTCTTTGAACTCTACTGGCATTGCTTACTAGTTGCGAGATCCTGCTCAATAATTAACTCTGGGTCTTTAAGAAACATCTTTGCAACTTTGGCATAATAGGGTATCTCATAACTACTTTAAATTGTAGAAAGCACAGTATTACACTTGAAGAAAAAAGCACCTAGCTCAGCACCTGGCGCACTGTCATATGAAATTGTTAGGCTTATTCACCTGTAATTTAAAATGTTTGTAACTGTAGAAATGGTTAATTTGTCACTAACATCATCAGATCTGTATATCCTAAGAACATTTTCTGAAGGAATATCTGCTATATTATTCAGTTGCTGAAGGAATTGTGAAATGATTTTCACAATGAGTTTTATCTTCCAGGTGTTTATCAGAAGCCTCATAAAGTCTGTCTGTCTTTTTTTTTCAAAATGTACTATGCCAGTAGGAATGACTGACAAGACTTTTTTGGAAGGTGACATGGATTCAAAGGAAGATTGTCATACGGAGATGAGCGATGAAACATAGATAAAGTAAAATAAAATTCTAATGCCATGAAATACAACAGCACAATGTTTAATTGGTTGCAATTTAACAGAATTTCATGGAGAACTGTGCTCTGGACAATTCAGAGATGTTGATGACCATATGTTAAATTCCTCAAGGTACAGTAAGTGGGGCTTGCATGTTTGTTGAGGACATTTGAGGACATCAATAACATATGTACTAGATGGATTCATAACACACAAGCTTTCTGGGGAATTGTATGGGAACATCATAGTCTGAAAGAGGAATTTTCATCCCCTTTTGTACAATTAGGAAGAATATAGTTTTGCATTAAAACTCAATAAAGCCTTCCACCACTTATTCCTGAAATATGTGGAGTTTCCCAGATCCTTTTTTTTTTAGAATTCTTCAAACAAATTTTTAGTCTTGTTTCTTACATATTTTTTTCCATATTTGGGATGATCAAGAAGTCTGATAAGTTGTATGATTTTCTGATGTTCTCATCAGCCTCATCAATCGTGTCATTTTCAAGCCACCTATTAATTTAGTTTATGTACAGTGTTATATACAAAATTGATTTAATCCTCACATCACCACTGTAGCTTTTTTAATCTTCATTTTATACATCAGAAGGCTAAAACTCAAGAAGGAGCAATTTCCTCAAAATCATACAACGGTGAAACGATAAAATCTAGATTTTCAATTCATTATAAGATGGACTTTTTTCCTTTCACATGAATAAAATGACACATTTTGAGGAATATTAGAAATAGATATATGATAATAGCTGAAAACACCAATAACATGACTTTATATGAGAAATAAAGGTCCTGCAGAGATTTGAGAAGTATTTTCAAGCTGAGACAAAATTATATTTTCTTAAATATTCTCTATGAATGAAAGACAATGTTTGCATAAAAGCTTTGTGATTATAACAACTCATGAGAGTCATGACTTTGTTATTGAACACTTCAAGTGAACTATTTGTACTCATAATCTATAGCATTTGACAACTCTCCAGTCGTAAAGTCTAAAATATGGGTCATATAATGGAGAAGAATGAAAAAGAGCATGCACTTCATCTTCTTTGTTAATATCTTCGATAGCTGTCTTTCACAAGAGTGTGCTGCTTCTGTACATGGGAGTCTGAGGCCTCATGCTCTTCCCATCACCGTAACAAAATTCTTGACAAAATCCTCCTATGGGATAAAGACTTATTCTTGGTCACACCCTCACAGAGGTTAGTTCACAAATTTATTTTTCCCCATGTGCTTGGGCAGACTATCTTGGCAGCAGGAACAGGTGACACAGGAATATCTTCATCTCATGACATTCAGGAAAGGAAAAGGATGTGACATGAAGGGTCCAGAGATAGCATAACCCTCTGTGACCTCACACTTCCTCTTAGATCTCACCTCTTGGGTGTTTATAATCCTGACAAGCAACACCGCCCACTGGAGAATGAACGTTTAATCAATAGATCCTGGAGGAGAAAGAAGCCAATTCACACCAAAACGTAATAGAGGGAATTGGGAAATGTGGCCTATTCTGTACATAGTAACATATCCAAATGAAAAATATCATTCTGTAACTTAAATTGAAGAGAAAAAAATCTATAGAGGAAGCTTTGTATGACAGACGAAGAAAAATCTAAAATGCAACCCACTTAACTCAAAACTATTTTCATTTTAAAAATAAGAGAAAACTTAATGTTGGTATATTGTAGAAAATTTGAGTTGTCAGTTAATAAACTATTTTCTTAAAATGTCAGAGACTATCTTTTTATTTGAGCTTATAAAAGTCAGAAATGGATAGGAATATTTTGATTATTATGAAGGAATGAAGAGACTTGTGGTTATCTTCCACCACCTGGGAGATGACAGAGGAGGAACATAGTGATCACATTTTTGATCTGCATAGTAGTAACAAAAATTAATAGCCATCCAAATACACACATATATGGCCATGAATTTGATACCACTGGTAAATATAGTGAGAATGACCACTGAGGGTCTTAGATTCAGTGTCTCAGCATTCACACTGCAGATAGGAAAAACGCTAAGCACGTGCCAATAGTCTTGCTTTTTAATGGGACCTGAATTAATTGTAAACTGTTGCACCTTATATGTGGTATTATAACTGTTTATTAGAACATTCTAACTAATTCGACATTCATTGCATACATTTATATTAAAATTATTGTAAATGTGTGCAGCTTCCTGATAATCAGTTCCTCCTAAGCACCTTCCTCTGTGTACTATACAAATTTCAGGAGCAGACACTTAATGCTCATAACTGCTTGGACTGGTGGATTCACATCAGGTTCCCTGATGAACAGACCCATTCACTTGCCGCTAGGCTGCAGAATCTTCGGTTTAAGATTAATTGACACTTTTCTCTTCAATTCCCTCTTTTCGGTATCCATCATTCCCTTCCGTGTCCCCTGGACACTTGTGTCATTAATCACAAAAGATTTAATGCCAGTACTTTCTGTTGCTCAGTTTGAACACTTGTGAAATATGGGACATCTGGACATTTCATAAGAATGAATGATGGACTGATGAAACAGCCACATGGACACGGGACCCAGTGGATATGGAGATGAGCTGGACAGACCTCACTTTCTACCCAATAGGAAATCTGATTGGTTTCAGCCGTATTGCTGCAACCACAGCGGGCTGCTATTAGCTCCCTAGCTCCTTCCTGCCTGATTCCAGTAACTGAGTGAGGTGCAGTACCAAGAGGAACCATTTTGGACATACTGAAGGACAGTTTGGGGGCTCTGAGACCTTGTGGAGCAAGCTTTGTAGTTTCTCACCTAATTTATTGCTTCCTTTTGCCTCCTTCCACTGATCCCTAAAAGATAACCTATGCCTGCAATGCACATCAGGATATGCATCCAGGACACATAAGTCTGCTGCTGGGGCTATTGTAGCCCTTACCCCTCACCCCTCAACCCAACGCACAGATTCTCTCATGGCTTATCTTTTATTCTCTGATTTTTTTTTTCACTAAATACATGTACTATGTGCCTGCTCTACATAAAGTTAAGGAGAATTAGAGAAAATTGCTTACTTAGTTCAAGTCACAGAGCTGGCAAATAATAAAGCCAAAAGACACAATTTTAAACCTAGTACTTTATGTATTCATTTTTCTGAATATTTTAAAGGTTATTCAATTAATATTTTTATTAAGATCAGACACAATGTTAAATATAAAGTACAAACATGGAGCAAATAGTACCAGAATAAAACAGATGCCCATGTAACAGTTACAGTCTAGTCAGGAAGCAGACAAAGGCATTACAGCATCCATCACCTAAAGGGGGCACGCATGGTTAGGAGAGCTTATGAAGCAAAATTTTGAACAATATCAGGAAATTGTTGAGAGCTTTCATAAAGAAATATTTCAAATGACCTAGGGAATGGTTAAAATACTTGCCTTTTAAGAAAGAGGACCAAAGCAAAATGGATATAAATGTCAGTTGTTTTACACAAGCTGCCTATTATTCCAGAATCAAGAAGCAGAGATACAGGAGACTCAAAGCAAAATTTTTTAAGAAAACTGTCCATATCACTGAGCTCTGATTTGACTGAGGGACCTGCCTCCAAAATAATATTGATAAGGAATTGAGAATGGTTTCCACATTGGCCTTGAGTTTCCACAGGTGCATAATATATAACAACGGAGAGAAACAAGTGGAAAAGAAACTTTATTTTATCTTATATTAAAATGTAAGGTTGATCTAAGCAAGAAAATAATAGTTAAGATGGAACAGGGCAGGTTCAATGGTCATAGGTCAGGGGTTGTCATTTTAAGGAAGACCTGTGGATTCAAAGCAAATAGGGGATCAAATTGGAACTAAAGATTTTGAGTAATGAAGTCAAGATTTGTCTTCATTTTTAAGAATGGCAAACAGAAATTGAATAATTACAGGCCTATTCTTATTATGAAGTCATCACCTTTTCCTTTTCCTTTTCCCCTTTCTCCTTTCTATTCACGTGTCCTTCCTTCCTTCTCTTGTCTCTCTTCCTTCAAGCCGTTGGTTCGTGGAGAGAGTTAACACGGTTGAAACTTTCTAGGAAGTTCAATCCAGAGTTACCAAGACCTTAACGTGGAAAGAAGGGGAAAGGATTAACAATAGAAAAGTCACTCTCCATGCCATGCATGAGCAGCATAAGGAATATATCCACATCCAGTTGGATGGTATTTGGGAGGCAGATAAAGGCCTTTGATTCTCCAGTTAAACGGAGCAGAGCATCTGCTGGATTAAGCAGTGTTATCTAAGTTATCTAAGGTTATTTAAGTTATCTAAGATAATCAGCCCCTTTACAAATGTTGAAGAGTCAGAAGGCAGTGGATTCACAGAAACAAGCAGCCCAAGGAAGATGGTTAATACAATAATCCTTACCATTGGTCAAGCATAAAAATATGCTCCTATTGTCCATAGTTTCTTGCAGCACCTTACACGGTCATTCTGTCATAGAGACTTAGTTGCTGCTTTTGTTAGTAGAACTTCAAATTCATGAATATTTAATATGGTCTGATTTTGATGTTCTTACATATCTTTGACCACAAATTTCCTAGAAGATTAATGTATACATAATGTTTCTTTTTGTTAAAATGTCTTGGTGCCACAGCTCCCTACAGATAAGCCCTAAACACCTAAAAAGAGAGTCAGTCTGTCCATGAACCTTTCTGGAGATAGTAACCACTTTAGTTTCTGTGTTCTGCTTATAGATTTATCTGCTGTGTTCATCAGTGCTCTTGTATTTTCAAGTATTCTAATGACTATTTATTCTTATGAATTAGATTTTTATCTCATTAAAAGAGATAGCAAGCTAGCTAAAAGCCTTTTATTTTCAAACCAGTGTTCACAAGTTAACTAACACAAGTAATGTTAAGAGCTACAAGACAGGGCTTAGGGAGATAAATCAATATTTTACCCGATAAGTAAGGTACTTTGTTCTCAAGAAGAGAACTTGAGTATTTGACTATTTTTTTTTTATTCTTCCTCATCCTTTGATTTTGGTTCCCCCTCCACATAATGACAGATGTACATTCACAAACCACTCGAATCATGACTGGGCCATGTTTGAAAATCTATGATTGCTGTCTTCTTGCCTTCAGAATAAAGTATATGTATCATATCCTGAGGTTTAAGGATCTTCAAATATTGATGCCAAGCTATGTTTAAACTTTATCTCTGAACATACATATCAGCCTGAACACCACACTTTTCTGTAAATAGAGGGTTCTCTGTCCCAACTCATCCTGTAGCCACTTTTAAATAATCACTCAGAGGCTTAATATCAATTACAGAATGTTTGGCCCATAGTTAAGGCTTATTAATAACTAGCTCTTACACGTAAACTACCCATTTCTATTAATCTATGCATTGCCACGTGGCCGTGGCTTTTGCCAGTCTGCTGGTCTAATGTCTGCTTGCTTCTTACATAACTGCTTCACATCTTCCATGACTATGCCCTTCTTTCTCTCTGTCTTCAGTTTGGCTTTCTCACCTAGCTACATTCTGCCTTGCTATAGGCCAAAGCAGCTTTTATTAACAATCAATGAGAGCAACATATACTCACAACTTACAGAAAGGTTATCCCATAGCACTGTTCTTACAGAATTACTACTATTTCCAGAAAAATGTGTGTCTCTCCTTGGTTTTTCACAAGCTCCTTCTTCCTTATGGAATTCCTTCTTTTTCTTGTAAATTACTAGGTTAGAACTCATAACCTATTTCACTGTTCTCTTGGAAGGGCATCCCGGAGTATCATTTTCTCCTATGTTGCAAAAGGTTGTAAATATTCTTATTACTTCAGCCATCATAATATTTTCTTCGTGCTGGACTCTTTCAATTTTCCTCTTCCTAAAGGGTTTTCTGTTGATAATAGAACCTCAGAAGGAGACAAAGGGTTGAAGTTTAAAGAATGTGTCTACCCTAATACTGACTTCTTTTCTTCTCCTCAAAATCTTTGTGAAACCACTTTACTTGTCTGTAATGTCTAAACTGGTTAAAATGGTGCCACTGAGAAATGAAAACTGGGGTGTTACTTGAGTAGACTCTTTCAAAATGGTTTGCTTTGTTTAAACCATCTAGGGTAAGATGTAAGCTTAAATATAAGTTAAAACCAAGAGCTTCCTGCTTTCTTGCAGAAAAAATTATAGTAGTTTCAAAATATCAAAATTTAGAAGGTATGTTTCATTTTTATGTGAGAACTATGGTATAGTTTCTTTTTTATGATTTATTTATTTTTTATGTGCACAGTGTTCAGCCTCCATGTATGCCTGCAGGCCAGAAGAGGGTGCCAGATCTCATTACAGATGGTTGTGAGCCACCATGTGGGTGCTGGGAATTGAACTCAGGACCTCCGGGAGAGCAGTCAGTGCTCTTAACCTCTGAGTCATCTCTCCAGCCCCCATGGTATAGTTTCTATGTCCATTGGCTAATGTGCACTATAGATTGGAATTTGATGAGAGGAAGTGAGAACTGCTCTAAGTATATAGCTTGGTTATTACATTTTTTTTTTTTTTTTACTTTTAGTAGCAGAACTCTCTTCCTACAAAAGCCAACAAAGAACTTTACTTACTGGCTAGAGAGATGTCTCATTAGTTATGGGTACTTGATGCTTTTCCACAGGACCAGAATTTGGTTCCCAGAACACACATGATCCAACACCCCCTTTCACACCTCCATAGGCACCAGGCCTGCATGTGGGGCACAGACATACCAGCTGCTAGAGCAACTGTAAACATTAAAAGGAACAGTAACAAACCTAATTTACAGAGCAAAGAAAATGGAAATATATAAGTGACAGAAGAGAATCTTTCTCAATTCTGCCACTAATCCCCTATCATCAATTCTTCAAACAAGGCGTATCTCTGAACACAGCATGGAATCTTCCAGTACATTGGGAGAAACAAAGAGTTCAAAATTAGGCAGAGTCTCTCATTCTGCCATGATCACGTATCAGCTGTGCTTGCTGTTTATGGAAACCATTTTTATTTCTGTTTTCTGTTTACTTTCTTATAGAACTTGGATAGAAAGAACATTATAAAAGTGCAACAACAATTGGATTATAATGGAAATTTGGATGATATCTAACCTAAGTGTGGACTAAATGCCTACTATGAATGAACCAACTATATTTAGGTTATAGCAAGTGTCATCTCTTTTAACTCCCAAGAGCTACATAATTAATTTTCTCTTTTTATTTTGACCTGTTTTTCCATCTAATTCTATTCTTGTCATTCTTTATAGAACAACTCATGGGAACATATCTAGTATTTGTGAGCATCAGAGTTCACATGTCTGTGGAATCCTCACTACTAACCTTTCTCTCTTAGCCTAAACAATTTCCAACATTAACGTCATTCTCAATGAAGGACAGTCCTTGCTAAAATTTCATTTAAAATAAAATAAATAGCTAACACATCACTATATTGCTAATGTAATACCCCAAGTCAGATATTTAATTATCCTGGTTCAATGACACTTTTTTAAATCAAAAAAATCATTTTAACGTTAATCAAATGATTATTATATTATAAATATGTTAACTACAGTAGAGGTATATATTTTATTCATTTCACAACAACATCCCACCTGAGAAAAAACTTTTCTTTTTACAAAAGTAAAGGGCCTAAGAAGGAATTTTACAGTAATATCATGTGGAAAATCACATTGTTATCTGTGGGTCCTCCATGTAGCCTATTTCACTTTTGGGCCTGATGCAATGGACTCTGATTCACAGGCCCTGGCATACGACTAATTCTAGATTCTATCACTCAGCTTCTATTTCAGTGCCTACATATGTAGCTCTTTTCTAGATCACCTTGTCATACTCCTCATTTAAAAGTCAGTCTTTCACATAACCCAATGTGAGCTTTCATGTCAGTTTCACTAAGACTCACAGACAGGCAAAACAACATCCATATACAATGATGCCTTTAACCAGGACTCCCCTCAACAAGATCACAAGTAGAGATACAAGCTAAGTCAAGATGACAACCACTGTTTCACTCTGTGGTCCCGGGCTTGCCTTACATTGTACAGATTTTGTGGTAACCAGTGAGACATCTTCAAACAAATGTGTGGGTCTGAGGAATCATCTTTATTTTAGGTAAACTGGAGACTTTGCATTTTATTTTGTCTTGACTCCCTCTCCTCTCCTCCTTGCTTTTCTTCTTCTCTTCCTTTCCTTCACTTCTTCTCCCACCCCATCCTTCCTCCCCCCTCTCTTCTGTCTTTGTGATTCCCTATCATTACTTCTCTAGCAAGAGTATTTGATATTCAGTCTCTAAGTTAATTTTGACAAATCAGACATCAGTACTTCTTTAGTGCTTTTTCCTTATATCTAAATTCTATCCTTTGTGAAGACAAAATTAGACAGACACTGCCAAACACAAGTCTGCAAGCTTCCATTCTTGCATGATGTATGGTTCATTTTATTCACCCTTAACTCACACCCTGAGCATCCAGGGAGTAATGGGTCCCCTCACATAAGTTGTCTCTATTCACCAAGCAGAGAAGGTTACAGGATAGCTTTTCTTCTCCCATTTTCCATACCTAGACATTTGGTGATTATGTAGATTTCTGTTCTTTCATAAACAAATCCTTTTCTTTCCAAAACAACAGATCTTTAAACTTCACTTCACCAACTCCACCGACCCCAGATTTCCTTCCTTTCCTTGTGGCTTCAAGCTGCTTTGAGGACGATATGCAATGTTTGCTTTCACTTCTATAATCCAAACAGGAGCATTCATCATAGAAAAAAAAAAGTTTGCACACAGCTCACCACAGTCCCTCCCTAAGTTGTTCAGGACAAAGACAGATTTTACCCCATAGCTTTGGCATTCTCTGTACTTAGATGTTGCTATCACTCATTGCTGTCATCAAAATCAGTGCATCCCTCAAAATTTCCAAATTGCAGGTTTGCAGGGCAATGCTTCAAAACAGCTCCTCTCTGCCATTGTTATTAGAGATGAGGGTACATGGCAGATATAGGCATCTTTGGAAGAGACGAGCTTTGATACCTGTCACAAAAGCATTGAGGGTAAATAGGGGGATGGAAGGATCATGTGCATGAGAGTATGAAATGCCAGGAAAAACAGCCCATAATCACCAGTGAGGGGAAAACGGACAAATTACCAACTTGATTCAAAGTATGTTCATTGCAGGTGGTTCCTGTAAAAGGCATACTCCCAAACTAATTATATCCAAATGGCTACTTAATAGTGCCAGGTGGCTTTCTGGTAGTCTTTTTAATCCTGTATCCAAATGTGCATCTTTTAAAGCATATGACCATGCACAAAAAATACAGTATGTTCCTTTCCATGAATCTACACAATGAGTTTGCAGGATAACACTCATTTTACGTAGTTAATGAGAATATCTAATGAGAAAGTTAAGCGTGGCTGCAATGCCACAATTTCCCTTGTTTTTAATGAATGCTGACATTTGTGCTCAATTAATGATGACACATATAATCATGCAAGTCCTTGCTCTGATTCCAACACAGTAAGGCCAGATCATAAGGAGGCCTCCCTATGTGATCAGATCAAAGCCCCTATGCAGTGTGTTTGTTCCGAGCACGGCCGAGGCTGATTGATCATATTGCTATAATTATAAGTAACATGGCCAAAGAGCCATTGGGGAAAAGTCATGAAAGGGTACAGGTTCATGTCAGGAAAGAGACAAGGTCCCACGCCTGACAATATCTGTTTGCAGCTTTTTGCTTTGCAATTTTGCTCATGGGCATATAAATTAAATTTGCTCCCTTCATTTTTAGTAAGAGATATAAAAAATTATTCTTTGGTCATGATATATAGCACATTAACTACAATTATGTCAATATGTCTTTTTCTGCCTCTTTATGCAGTTTTTTTTTTCCTTCCATCTGACTTTGGTGAGCTCTTTGGAGCAACTATAACTGCTAAGTGATAATGAGAATATTCTCCTAAGGGGATCATTTGGAATTGTTATGCAGTTCAAATAAATCATCATTTTAGAATTCTAATCAGCAAAATTTATATTCTAAATGTGAGGTAATTATGGTTGCCCATCACAACTAGATTGATTAATATGTAAATGAAACTAATTCTCCTCCAAAAGTCAATATAAAACAATGTGTATATATATATATATATATTCATGGAAATCAGGATTCCTATGACTGAGAATTTTCCTGTGGCTTTAATAAAATAACCTGATAAGTGCAGCATAGGAAAGAAAGACTTTATTTCAGCTCACAATTCAAAATTGAAGTCCGTCATGGCTGGGAACGCAAGGCATCAGGAACTTAAAGCAGCTCATCACATTGCGCCCACAGTCAGGAATCAGAATGCAAAGAATCTTTATGCTTAACTCATTTATTCCTTTAAACATGGACCTGAGATCCCAGCACAGGAAATGATGCCACCCACAGTAGATGTGTCTTTCCATCTCAACCAATAAAGAGAACTCCATAGAGGTATTCTGAGATACCTCTCTCCCAGGTGACTCTAGATCTCATCAGTTGATAATTAAGATTAATCATCCCAGGAATTTTCAGGGGAAATCTGAGATTGAGGTAACAGCACTACATCTTTCCTTTTCTACACCGTTTGCTACACTCTTGCCATTTGCATGTCACCATTCTTAACTCAGACACTTAGACTGCTGCAGCGATGCTTTGTGAAGAAAAGCTTAAAAAGAGAGAGGTAAAGGCAGAATGAAGACTACATGGACCGCAGGCAACAGACATGGTCCAAGACTCAAAGGTTTAGTGAATAATGTAATAAATATGGAGGATGGATTTCACATACCCCTTTCCCCTCTAATTTAGTTAAAAACTGCATCTTCCCTACACTGGTTTTTGTTGGGGATTTTCACACAATACAAATTAAAACCTTTTACATTTCTTTATCCTAAACATCACATGGTGCGATTTAAAAGGCAGATTATCGTTCTTTTGTGGGATGAGGTTATTTATCAGAACCCACCAGGAGATTCTAGTTTAATTGATGGATTCACCATCAACATCTATATTTCAAAGATGCCCATGTACCCACTACTTCTCAGTCAGGTGAAGAAGCTCACTTGGACCTCATCCTGTCTGTTTCTTTAGTGTTTTGACACAATTATATGGACTGCTGAAATGATAGGACAGAAGGTCATTAATATGAAAACCCATTAATTCAAGTATTCATAGAGCCACTGCATGTCCAACATGTATTGTGTCATGTTCTGTTCTAACAGTCTCAGAGAGAGCAGTGACCAAATTCAAAAATTCCCACATTCAGTTATTCCACTGTCTTCTAGGAAGGAGAAAATTATAGTAATTTTTGAGGTGAATGAATTTGTCTAAAAATCTCTATGAAGTATAAAAAATGTGAGTTACCTACAGCTGCTGTTGATGTGGAACAAAGATTGGAGATAATATCCATGTTAGGTAAACACCTTAGAGATGGGGGACATGAAGCTGAAGACTGAAGACAAGCAGACACTTAACATCCAAAAATCTGAGAAAAAGCTATAAGATGGAGTCACCCACTTAAGCATCTTTTAGAGACTGGATATAAAATGTCCCTCATCGAATAGTATTTTGAATGTTTTGTCCATAGCTGATGATGCTGTATTATAGAGCATTTAGTAGGAACCTAGCTGGAGGAAGTAGGCCAGTGGAGCAGGTATTTTTTCCTTTCTGTGGTCTCTTCTAGTCAGTCTCACTCTGCTTCCTTATTGGCCATAAATAGACAACATTCCCCTAACACAGCTACCATGATGTTTTGCCCAAGCATATGGAACAAAGATACAGTGAACTTTCTTAATAAGGAGCCAAAAGAAATTCTTCCTCATGTGTAACTTGTATTTGACCTTAAAGGATCCCACAGTTAAGAGACTGTGTGTTTTTAAGGAGACATTGAACTTTTAAAGTGTTAGAAACTTTAAAGAGTCTGAGATTTTAAAAGTACCATATTTTATAGTACATCAGATATTAGGACAATTAAGAAAGGAAATACTATGGTTTGACAATGATAAAGTTTGTGTGTGTAGTTGACAAGGGATGGGCATTACCAGCCTCCTTCAGAGGTCAACTTAACACAGTCTATAATTATCTCAGGGATATCAACTGGGAGATTGCCAAGATCTGATTGTCATGTGGACAAATATATGATTAACTGTTTTCCTTGATAATTGATATTGGATGCTCAAAGCTACTGCACAGCATCATCCTCAGGCAGGCAATCTTCCACTGTATAAGAACTATCTGAGCATGAAGGAGACAATAAGCCAGTAAACAGCATTCTTTCATGGTCTCTGCTTTAGTTCTAGTCTCTAAGCTTTCTCCTCAACTTCCTGCCCTGTCTTCTCACAGTTGTGAATTGTTATCTGGAAACTTAAACTGAAATAAATCCTTTCTCCTTAAGTTGATTTTGGCCATGGTGTTTATCAAAGCAACACAAAATAACTAACACACCAGTAAATATTTCTACCAGGTATTTTATCAGCCAAATACAAATAATGTATACAAGCACATGAGATAAGGTTTGGGCAGACATGCCACAAGAACAACTTCAGAGATGTGTATGTGGTATACTAGGGAGACTGGTGATGGTAGAATAAAAAGGTTGCCCGAAGACACCTCATTTACAAAGAAGAGTTTGATTTGCTTTGATTTGTAATGGGAAACGTTGAGGTAAGTAAAGTACATCTTCAGAGAAACTTTGAATTAAGGTAGGAGAAAGAGACCATGCAGTGTGCCTTTCCTCTTGATAGTAATGGCATGTAGAAAGATGATTATAAGCAAGCTTTGTGGGTTTCCTTGTTCTGTGTTTGTTTCTCTGCCAATGTCATTCACTTTTCTTTCTTATCTATTCATTTTAACAGTTCCATGTTTGGCAAGTCATTAGTACATTCTCAGTTGGAAGAAGAAGTAATAATAAAAAAACCTCTTACTTGCTCCCACTACACATGCTCTTTAATATTTTCCTTCCACATTATAAGAATTAAAATTGAAAATTTTCCACTTTGTACTGGTCTAGGGAGGATTAAGGTGATGCAGGAATGTAGTATTAAGTGCACAATCCAATGTTTCCTGGGCATTTCAGGTGTGTTATTATATTATGAACCCATTTAATATTCATACTCCTTATAGACCTAGGTCTCTCATGTTTACTTTATAGAAGGTTAATAGCTATCAAGAGTGGATACACTGTTTGAATGCTTTGTTACAGATACAATGCAAATAACTGTTTAGTATTCTTTCTCTGAAAGTTTCAAAGGACAATTTTGTGACATGGAGTTGCCTCTAGGAGAGAGTAAACGGGTCAATCCAATCCACAGCATAAATAACTATTTCATTGCTTTCTTGTGAGTGCAAGAGGTACCATATTTATTGGATTCATAGAATCATTTATGATATATTTGAAAAGGATAATGTAGTGTACCACACTCCATTTGGCAAGTATGAAAACTGAGACACAAAGAATTCCAAATGCAGAATCATGCCTGTATATTATATATTCTTGCTCTTATGCCAGTGTTCTTTAATTGTGCTAGATGAAAAGATGTTAGGTCCCTTTGACTCTTCTAAAAATGGTGTGAACATCAACTTTGACTTTTCCCAAGTCAAGGATTATCTGTACCAATAAGGAGATCTGCAGCCCTGTTTGCTTTCCAAATGTTACTGTAGAATCATTGCTCCCCAACAGCAACACATCTGTGGAATGGATCAGAATTCTCTATGATATGTAATATAAACAATCCAGAGCTGAGCCTCACATACATAGCTTTCAATATCAGGTTAGTTAAAGGAAGAAATCTGAGTGGTATTGAGTCCCAACTGATATATTAATAACACAGTTCCTGCATCTAAAACTTGGGCATAATTGTAGAAGATGGTGCAGAAGAATGTAAGAGCCAGAAGGTCATAAATTTTGCTGTGAGATTGTGTTTACTAGAAATGTGTGAGATGCTGAACCCATAAAGTTTCATCAACATAACCGCTTAGTCAAGATCTGAACAAAGGTGACACTAAAGGACATGCTAACATGGAATGGGAACATTCACAGGAAATCAACTCTAAGCAAAGAAATGCAAACAACTATGAAATACTACGAACAAGAAAAATGGTCTCCCCCAAGATAGAACACATTGACTCAGCATTGAGATTGTATACATAGATGCAACATTATATAGGCTGTTTGGTTTGTATTTATGTATTCATACATTTTTATAGCAACAATTAAAGAGAAAAGGAAATGAATTTGGAAGAGAACAAAGGGCACATAATAAGATAGGAAAGAGGATAAATGATACAATTATAATTTCCATTTTTAAATTATTAAAACAAAATCAGAGACTTTCCAATGCTCTTCAAGATCCCATATTTAATCAAGAATGGTCAGTGTAATTGTGATATCTATTATATCTTAAGTCAGCAATGAAACTCTTACACTTTATCATAGGGTAAAGTGTAAGACCCCTAAATGGGTCACAGTGTTGGATAAATGTATGTAGGCTTGGGAAAGAGAAAAAAAAGAATATGGACAGTATAAAAAGAAATGTTTTTTTTTAAAAAAAGGGTAAAGTCCTTATAGAGACAGAATATAGACAGTCGTAGATTAAAAGGAATAAAGAAAAATAAGCCACATAAAGATGAAAAATTCACAGACTGGATCATGTATATTATTGTCTTTTCTTTGAATTTTTTGACTATGAATGAGCTAAGTAACCAACATATATACTTTAAAGGTATCTTGTCATTAAAATTATTGTCTAAGGATTTGTTGCTTTGGAAAAGAGGTTCTGCTTTTGTTTCCACAGAAGA